>VMDO01011295.1:0-15210 GCA_007922755.1 Pedetes capensis
TTCTACCCTCAAACCTATATATTTCAAAGTGAATTCATGTTTTACCATTTGCTAATTTATCAGATTTCTCTAAAATGATTATTTAAAAGCATTTGATCCTTTTCAAATGCTACACTTAGGCAGAATAATAAAGAGAAAACTCTGAGTTTTGCTATATCATAGTATTTTATATTCCTTATTACATCTTACCTGGTGTGTTTTAGTCAGTTTTTCATTTCTGAGACAAAAAATTTCTGATAAAAACAACTTAATATCAATGTAAATGAGGCAATTTCATGAGTACATGGGAAACATAGGGGAATGAACCCTAAATGTGCATATCAGTTTTACTACACATTAATCAAAAGATTCCATAAGCCTTGTAATTTAATGAAAATATATCCAAAAGTGATGTAATTGTTGCATAATTGAAAAACCAAATGCTGTATTATTCTGTACCCCACCAATATTTACCAATAAAGGGGGAAAAAACCTAAGGCAGGAAGATTTATTTTGTTTCAGTCCATGTTACACTGACCCAATCACTCTTTGGTGATGAGATGAAGCTGAACATCATGGGGCAGGGTATGTGATGGAGCGAAGTTGCCTGCTTCAAGACAGCCAGATGGCAGAGAGAGAGAGAGGAGGACGGAGAGAAGGAGGGGCCAGGGACAAAACACAACCATCAAAGACAAGCCCCCACTATCCTAGATTCTCCAATAAGGTCTCATATTCTAATATCCCATTAAGTATGAACCCATCAATGAATGAACCCATTGAAGAAGTTAGCACCCTTATGATCCAATCAGCTCTCAATAGCACTGTCACCTTGGTACCAACCCTTCAACATATGAGCCTTTTTATGGGACACTTCATTTCCAAACCACAATACATAGTAAGAATAATATTATCTAGTGGAAAACTTCTGATGTTTCCTTCATCTTCTATCTTCACTTATATAATATGAGAATTCTAAGGTTGAATTTCTGTACAAATTATACATACTATTCTTTTACTGTAGGCCTTTCCATACCATTTAAAAACACAAGATTTTTCTATAAGGTCCATT
Organism: Pedetes capensis; assembly: GCA_007922755.1. Taxonomy (NCBI): domain Eukaryota; kingdom Metazoa; phylum Chordata; class Mammalia; order Rodentia; family Pedetidae; genus Pedetes; species Pedetes capensis. The sequence goes on from VMDO01011295.1 coordinate 1,049, forward strand.
TTACTTTTTATTTGTTAAAATATACAATATAATTCGAAAATAGAATATACATATCAATGAACAGACATAACAATAGACCTTTGGAATAAAAGAGTATTGTTCATGACTGACATGACATATCTTAGATTTTATCTTTATCTTGACTAAAATTCATAATTGTAGTGCTTTAACATTTATTCATTTAAAATAATACAATCATGTTGGAAAGTGAAGGAAGATATTATTTTTCTGACAAATCTTTAATACTAAATAAGTGAGTTAATATATTATGGAAAATGTTGACTATATTTTAAATTAACCACTCATATCTCCCTTCATCATACCATAAAGTTTTTGTGTACTATTATTGGTTCACAATCTGGGCCTTATGTTTTTTATGCAAAATGCATTATTTATAATTTATGTTGTTGTTGTTAGGTGCCGTCAAGTCAGTACCCAACTCATAGCAACCCTCACAGGGTTTTCAATGGCTGAGTGCTCTGGGATTTCCTTGGGAGTGAATTGCCAGGTCCTTCTCCCATTATAATTTATGGCCCTAGCTTATTTCATAGTATTCATTATTATATTAATAAAGTATGGATACATAAATGGGTGTATATAGTATTTACTTTCTGTATCACCTAAAATGTGAGTGCAGAATTTTTATTTAATTTAGCATTATTTATGAAAGTTTATTGCAGCATCATCCCAAAATTACACAGTGAATGAACAAATAAATACTAGATAGTGTATCTTCTATATACAAAATATCATGTTAAGTACTGTGGATATAATGTGAACAAGCTACACAGACCCTTGCACCACAAGGGTTGAATTCACCAAAAGTAGGCACTCTTTAAATTATTGATCAACGATTTATAATTCTTCTACCAACTGATAAATGCAAAATGTTCTTTGATGCTTATACTTCTGGTAAAAAAATAAAGTGAATTATTTTAACCTTCTACCTGAACAAAGGAAAACAGAACAAAGTGTTTTTAATAGTTGCAATGATGAGAACAATCTCTCAGAGATGGGAACAAAACATAGCGAATTGCTCAAGCACCAGCTTTAGGAGAGTTTGTAGAGGAGGGCTATGGTATTTTATATGTTGGAAACATTACCCTCATTGCAACAGTGCTGGGAGGTAGAACCTAAAAAAGGTGACAGATTAGTGTCCTTCCTGGAGTGGACTAGTTATCGTGACAGTGGTTTATTATGAAATCAAGTTTTCACCCAGTTCGTCTCCCACTCTTGCACTCTCTTGGTATCCTGTTTTCTGCATGAAATTGTGCAGTATACAGTACGTGACTATATCTTAGTGTCATGATTCTAGACTTCCCAACATCCACAAATGTGAGTCAAGTTTGCATTATAAGTTACCCACTTTCACTTACTTTATTATAACAAACTGAAAACGGACTGAGATAAAGGAGCAAATTTTCCAGAGTTGAGGGGAATGAACTGAAATTTTGGGGAATAAAAAACTTTAAATTTCACTAAACAAAATAATTAGAGAAAACAAAAAATATTTTATTTGACAAATAAAATATTAGAAAGAAACTGTCTGAGAAATGAGTAGGACCATCCAAAGAATTGACAAGAGTACCAAGTGGCTCATTCATGTAGAGAAGGTCTTATATGAAAAAAGGATCACCTGAGATTAAAAGTATCTGGTTTCCCTAACATGTCTGTCAATTTGCTGCACTGTGGGGGCTTGTGTGTTGACATGAGATGGAAAGATATGCCACCGGTATCTCAGATACCAGCAGGGACACCGATGGTAGACAAGTCTCAGCTGAGCTTCCAGACTAAGAAGAGTTGCTTCCTCAAAGGAGAGTCTACCTTCATGACAGAAATGGAGTAAAGCCCCAGGGACCTCCATCTGCTGATGTGGCATGACTCAAAATGAGGAGAAACAGCTGTAAACATCCATTTATAATTGGAACATGGGATGTATGTAGTATGAATCTAGGAAAGTTAGAAATCTTTCAAAGAGCAATGAAGCACATAAACAGTGACATTCTAGGCATCAGTGAGCTAAAATGGACTGGCATGGACCACTTTAAGTGAGACAATCATATGGTCTTCTGTGCTGGGAAAGACAAACTAAAGAGAAATGGTGTTGCAGTCATCATAAAAAAAGACATTTCAAGTTCTGTCCTGAAATATAATGTTGTCAGTGATAGAATAATATCCATATGCCTACAGGAAGGCCAGCTAATAGGACTATTATTCAAATTTATACACCCACCACTAAGGCCACAAATGAAGAAAGGGAAGATTTCTACCAGCTTCTGCAATCTAATATAGATCAAACATGCAATTAGGACATACTGATAATTACTTGTGACTGAACCCAAAGGTTGGAAACAAAGAAGAAGGCTCAGTAGTTGGAAAATATGGTCGTGGTGACAGAAATGATGTGGGATATCACATGATAGAATTTTGTTAGACCAATGACCTTTTCATTGCAAATACATTATTTCAACAAGATAAATGGTGACTATACACATGGACTTCACCAGGTGGAACATACAGGAATCAAATTGACTATATATGTGGAAAGAAATGATGGAAAAGCTCTATATCAAATGCCAAAACAAGACCAGGTGCTGAGTGTGGAACAGACCGTCAAGTTCTCATATGCAAGTTCAAACTGAAGCTGAAGAAAATTAGAACAAGTGTATAAAAGCCAAGGTATGACCTTGAGTATATCCCACTTGAGTTCAGAGACCACTGCAAGAATAGGTTTAATCCAGTAGAACAAATGATAGGAAACCAGAGGAGTTGTCTCATGATGTTTAAGGTATCATTCAAGAAGAAAGCAAAATGTCATTAAAAAGACAAGAAAAAAAGAAAAGACCAAGTTACATGTCAAAAGAGATGCTGGAACTTGTGCTTGAAAGTCAAGAAGCTAAAGCTAAAGCAAAAGGAAAACAAGGTGAAGTTAAGGATCTACACAGAAGGTTTCAAAAGGCAGCTTGAGAAGACAAAAACAAATATTATAATTACATGTGCAAGAACTGGCAGCAGAAAACCACAAGGGAAGAACACGCTCTGTGTTTCTCAAGCTTAAGAAAGTGAAGAAAAAATTCAAGCATCAAGTAGGCATAGTGAAAGCTTCTACAGTGAAAATATTAAATGATACAGGAAACATCAAAAGAAGATGGAAGGAATACACAGGGTCCTTATACAAAAAAGAATTAGTAGATGACCAACCATTTCAAAAGGTTGTGTATGAAGAGGAACCAATGATATTGGAGGATGAATTGGAAGCCACCTTGTAAGAATTGGTGAAATACAAGGCTCCAGGAATTGATGGGATACCAATAGAGATGTTTCAACAAATAGATGCAGCACTGGAGGTGTTAACAGGTTTATGCCAATAGGTTTGGAAAACAGGTTCCTGGCCAACTGACTGGAAGAGATCCATATTTGTGCCTAGTCCCAAAAAAAGTGGATCCAACTGAATGTGGAAACTATTGAACAATATTATTAATATCACACACAAGCAAAATTTTACTGAAGATCATTCAAAAATGATTGCAGCAGTATATAGACAGGGAATTACTGGAAAATCAAGTGGGATTCTGAAGAGGGCAGGGAACCAGGGACATCATGGCTGATGTCAGGTGGATAATAGCCAAAAGCAGAGAATATCAGTAAGATATCTATCTATGTTTTATTGATTTTCAAAGGCATTTGACTGTGTGGATCATAACAAATTATGGATAACATTTCAGAAAATGGGAATACCAAAGCACTTAATTGTACTCATGAGGAGTCTGTACCTGAACCAGGAGGCAGTTGTTTGAATAGAACAAGGAAACACTGCCTGGTTTAAAGTTGAGAAAGGTGTGCATAGGAGTGTATAGTCTCACCATATCTCTTCAATTTCTATGCTGAGAAAAATAACCCGTGATGCTGAAATTTATGAAAAAGAACATGGTATCAGGATTCAAGGAAGACAAATTACCAGCCTGCATTATGCAAATGACATATCTCTGCTTGTTGAAACTAAAGAGGATTTAAAACATTTACTGATGAAGATCAAAGATCATAGCCTTCAATGTGCGTTACAACTGAACATCAACAAAACAAAAATCCTTACAACTGGGTCAGTATGCAACTTCACAATAAATGAGAAAAAGATTGAAGTTGTCTAAGATTTCGCTATGCTTCTCTCTATAATCAACACCCTCGGAAGCAGCAGTCAAGAAACCAAAGACACATTGCTCTAGGAAAAGTTGTGGCAAAAGTTATCTTTAGAGTGTTGAAAAGCAAAGATGTCACATTGAAGAAGAAGGTGCATCTGACTCATGCCATGGTATTTTCAGTTGCATCATATGGTTGTGAAAGCTGGACACTGAACAAGAGAGACTGAAAAAGAATTGATGCTTTTGAATTATGATGCTGGAGGTGTCTATTGAATATACCATGGACTGCTAAGAGAACCAACAGATTTATCCTAGAAGAAATGCAACCAGAATGCTCCTTGGAAGCAAGAATGGCCAGACTGCATCTTACATATTTGGGCATGTTGTCAGGAGAGATCAATCCCTAGAGAAAGACATCATATTTGGGAGAGTGACAGGTCAATGAAAAAGAGGAAAACCCTCCACCAGATGGATTGACACAGTGTCTGCCACAATAGACTTAAACAAAATTAAGATCATGTGCCTGGCACTGAATTGGGCAGTGTTTTGATCTGCTGTACATAGGGTTGCGATGAGTGAGACTGGACTCACGGGCACTTAACAACAACAGCAACAAGTGTGTGAAACTTGCTTTCTTTCTTCACATAACTTGGGAATTACTGATGAACAGAGCATGGGATATAAAACTCAAAAATCTCAAAATAGGAGAAATGTGCTTTTACCTTACTTGAGTTTCTTTGAGCACCTAGTGTTTTACCCAAACTATAATTACTCAAGTTTGCAGAGACATATGTCTCTTTACAACAGAACTGGAAGAATCACATCATGTTCTTGAATAGCCCAATGGAGTTTTGGCTGTAACTTGAAAGAAACATGAAAGATACATTGCTATCTTAGCAAATTATATTGCCAGATGAAAATCTTTCTATTCAAATCATTGATGACATACCTAACTTGTTCTGTAATTGCATGATTTCAGAATTTTTTTTCACAGACATGAACAAATTTTCCAAAGTACTGCTTACTAGACAGAAAGTTTAAAAGTGTTGCAGCCCTATGACAAGATATTTTACAAGTAATTACCAGAATGAGTCACCATTCTGTATGAAAAACAATATTGATTTTTAGTCTCTTTTAGTATTTAATGCTTTTTAAACTTATCTGAAAACTTTCGATAAAGAAATGATGCTGAGTGGTCAGTTATAAACATTTATGGTAATGATATATGGCAAAGATTATTTCCTTATTTCTTTCAAAATATACTTGAGGAAATACAGAACCAAAGACAAATAATGACTTATGATACCATTGAATTTATATCAAAATGTCAACACTATTTAAGATGAAAATATTTTGCATTGTTCTTACAACTATACAGATAGATCAGTATCAAAGTAAAGAATAATACATATTACTTACTTATAACCCATTCTTAATATTTAAATTTTGTTACTACATTCAAATGAATGGTAGATCAGCAAACCTATTTCGCAGAATCAAGCTAAAATTCTTTTACTGATTGACTTTAATTTTGTTTTCTAAATTATACCTTCCTATAGTATAAATATTTTCCATGATGAAAGCATACCTAAACAGAGACATAGTGAAGAAAGAGCCTTTTCACTGAGAAAGAAATTACAATAAAATAGACGGTTAATGTGTGATTCTAATTAGTATGTTTAAGATTATACACATTGTCATACAGTCAGTTTCAAATGTAGTTTTAAAGTGTCCACTTTGGTCAAGGCCAGAAATCTCAATCAATATATCAGTTAATTGATCAACCTACCTATTTATTAGGTAATCAGTAAATCCTAAAGCATCTATCTTTTTTTTTGGAGGGTCTTAAGTAGGGACTTTTCTTTGAACACTTCACATTTCTCCAACAAGCTTGTGTCATGTAGCCCTAGGTACTAGACATTATGTTATGACTGAGAACATTGAGTATAAATGCAAAGTCACAGAGGAACTTAAATGTTCTTTAATAAGAAGGAAAGGAAGGAAGGAAGGAAGGAAGGAAGGAAGGAAGGAAGGAAGGAAAGGGAAGGGAAGGGAAGGAAGGAAGGAAGGAGAAAAGAGAGTGGAAGGAAGGGAGGAAGGAGGGAAAGAAGGAAGGAAGCAAGGATGGAAGGAAGGAAAGAAGGAGGGAGGAAGGGAAGGAAGGAAACTTAAAAGACAGCTGTCATTAATTTTGCTCAGTAACTTTTTCCTAATTAACACTTGAGCCAGTTACATTAGTAACTCTGTGGAAGAAATGGTGGAATAGATAATAGTAATATGATTTCATCCATGTACGTAAATACATGGGGGGAAGATTACTCATCATAATATACCCTTCCCCTTGATTTAGTATTTGTCAGTCATTTTGCTCTAACCTTATGTATTTATATTACACTCATTTTTGCTTTCTTTTCTGAGAAATAGGGATGATAATATAACTCAAGATGATAATTACAACTGACAATGTCCTGACAAACAGAACTATTAACAGGAATGCAATTAAATAAATATATGGAATTAAAAAACAGTAAGAACAGTTCTAACCTTGGAATGTAAGTTTACAACTGATCAGTATAACTATAACAAAAATTTGTAAAGTCATATCTTGCTTCATTTTCTAGCTTAGACCACATCCTATAAAATGTATGCATTTAGAACACTTGATAGAAAAAAGTGAAGGTAAGTGTGTATTAGTTTACACTTCAGTCCAGGTTGGTTCTTCAGAAAGCTATTCATATTTTTATTAGAAAATCTAGTTTTATCTGCTCCTACCTGTCTTAGTGACTCATAGCGACCCTCATAGGGTTTTCAATGGCTGACCTTTTCGGGATTGCCTTGGGAGTGGATTGCCAGGCCCTTCTCCCATTTTTGTGGTGCTGGGAATTGAACTTGGAACCTCAGAGACTGCAGCGCAGCGCTCTACCAACTGAGGGGCTGGGATTTAGCTCAGTGGGTAGAGCACTGTGCTGCAGTCTCTGAGGTCCCGAGTTCGATTCCCAGCACCACAAAAATGGGAGAAGGTCCTGGCAATCCACTCCCAAAGCAATCCCGAAAACAGCCATTGAAAACCCTATGAGGGTCGCTATGAGTCAGATACCGACTCGACGGCACCTAACAACAACAAGAACAACCTGTCTTAGGGGCTGGGATTTAGCTCAGTGGGTAGAGCGCTGTGCTGCAGTCTCTGAGGCCCCGAGTTCAATTCCCAGCACCGCAAAAATGGGAGAAGGACCTGGCAATCCACTCCATAAGACAATCCCGAAGCACTCAGCCATTGAAAACCCTATGAGGGTCGCTATGAGTCTGATACCGACTCGACGGCACCGAACAACAACAACAACAACACCTGTCTTAGGGCTAAAGAGTAGCAAATCAAATGTGTGTGGAATTTCCAAGAAAGCTTATGTGGAGCCAGACTGAACACATTTTTTATGCACCCTTGGATAATGAAAACTCACATGATTAAGGCACAAGTATACATACCAAATGGTGAAACTAGAAGTAGTAACTGAGTAAGATCTCACACTTGAAAAAATTCTGTTTTTGCAGGTGGTAAGTGCATTTGTGGGGCTGGGATTTAGCTCAGTTGGTAGAGCACTGTGCTGCAGTCTCTGAGGTCCTGAGTTCAATTCCCAGCACCGCAAAAATGGGAGAAGGACCTGGCAATCCACTCCCAAGGCAATCCACTCCCAAGGCAATCCCGAAACAGTCAGCCATTGAAAACCCTGGGAGGGTCGCTATGAGTCAGATACCGACTCAACGGCACCTAACAACAACAACAAGTGCATTTGTATTGTGATGCAAAGGCAGAGTGAGATAGAAATAGTTTTGCATATAGAAATGCATGTCTATCTGTGTATAAATTGATCTTCTTATCTATCATGATGACAAATAGGGAAGATGCTTCTTGCGTTCTATCTAGTACCTCTTTTGTATCCAATGGATAACTTGGAATACATCCATGTCATTTGGAGGAGATTGTCAAGTGCTTCTGCTTAGTTTACCTGATTACTGTTGAGTCCTATACCCTTTGGTCTTGGGAAGGGATGGTATATGATATGGATCTGGCTAGTAATTGAATACATCTCTTTAATTAATTGGTTAAAAGCTGAAGCAAAAGGCAAAGACTGAAACAAGCACACTGGTAGGAAAATAGTGTCATATTTTGCAGGGGGTATGGAGGGATGACAGAGCAGAGGTGTTGAGATAGGAGTGTGTTTAGCTAGTAGGACTTTGGCTACAATTTTTCCTGCCACATGAAGAAACATGTCTTTAAAATGATTACAAACTCTGAGAGATAGAAACTTGTGATGAAAAGCTATAATGAAATATTTTTTACTTCAGGTTAAAGCAAACTAAAACAAACAAGTTACATCTACGTATATTTTGATATACACTCACACCAGATTATTATTAGTAGTAGTATTATCTTTATTATTATTTAAAGAAACTAAAGTTGGGATACATTTAGACATAAAATCCTCTGATTAAAATTCTTCTGTGGGCTTAGAGATTGAAATAGATGTTGCTGTATTAGTCAGCTTTCATAGCTGTAGCACAAAATGCAACAGAAACAAATTTATGAAAGAAAGAGATTTATTAAGGGCTCACCTTTACAAGGTCTGTCTGTAATGGTGGACAGGAAGGGTTGGCAGCAGCAGGAGGCAGACAACCTTACATCTTCCTGAGCAGGAAGCAGGTTGCACACAGAGCCACAGGTGTGGGATAAAAATCTCCAAGTGTACAACCCTAGAGATGCACTTACACTATGCTAGATCTACCTCCCAAACATCCCCAAACTCTCAGGATAGTGTCAGCAGCATGGGACCAAACAATTTGATTACTGGGGATCATTTTAGATCCAAACTCTCACAGTTGCTCATAATTATATTCCCAATGAATAGCATTCTTCCTGGGACTAATCAATGACTAATGAGTGACTGAATGCCAACACATAAGCTATTATTGGACATGCTTAAGTTGTATTGTACAATTTAAAAAATTACTATTCACATGAATCTTCTCTTCAGTTTTCTAAAAGTATCTCTACTATTTGCTACGTCAAGAATCTTATTAGCCTGATAAGTTTGGATAACCATGTTTTAGTTTAAAATTGTATTTATGTCAAAAATATGAGGCAAATACATTATTCTTTATATCTCCTACAATTAAAAATCCACTCCATAAAATTTTACACATGTATAATGAAAAGAATAGAAGGAAAATAAGAAAAAGTAAAAAGAAATGTGAAGGTCAAAATGTGATCACTTGAGAATGTATGAGAGAGCATATTTAAGATTATTATGAATTAACAGCTCCTGACATTTTATAAAATCTTAAATAGGAGTGAAACTAACAACTTTTTAACAGTTAATTTTTAAATATATGTGCTCCAGTTGTCTATATTTTTAAATTTTACTTGCATTTGAAAAATAATTTAACCCATAAATTGAAAATAATAACCCTTTTCACCCAAATTAATTTAGAAAAATTTATTGATAGAAGAGGTTACTGACATTTTGCGTAAACATAATTATATGAGTAATTGAAGAGTGGTGTACTTTAACAAATGAAATTCCAATATTGGACTACATAGCATGATTAGATGTTGTAGTTTATTTTAGTTAAAATATGAATGTGTCTCATAGAAACATAGAAAGAAGCTTTATTGTAATCTTTATTAAAATAAACCTATTTTATGCTAGACCATCTCACCACATTTGCATTTAAACGCATGTTATATATTTCTAGGAGAACAAGCTGGCTTACTTGTGTTACTTAATATGACTATAATGTACATATATTACACTATGTTTTTATGAATTTGGAGGCTCCAAAAACTTTTTATAGAATGTCTATGCTTAGAAAAATAATTTTCTCATGTATGTTCAGAAAATGCTACTGATCTGTTTTGCTCAATTTTCTCATCTTTTATTAAATTACTAAGAGCTATAATTAAAGCATAATCATTTAAGTAAGAAAGTTAGCATGATGCTATTGTTTAAAAAATAGTTATAAAGTTAATCTCTCTAGTTTCATATGATGTCTACTCTATTTATTACCAGCCTAAAAAAAAGTAACCTTCATAAGCATCCTTTCCTTAGTATACAAAGTATTACTACAATTAACTCTTAGAATATACTGTTAGGAGTAAATGTGATGATGAAAACAAGATATAAGGAACATATTTTATCGTGGAACATAATTTATTGATGTGTTGTGTACTTACAAGTTGAAATAAAATGCATTACTGTCTTCCTTACTCCCCCGTTTTGTTGGTGGTGCTCGAGATTGAATCCAGGGCCACGTGCATGCTGAGAACATACTGTACCCTGAGAGCTTCACTCTCAGCCCTATTCTTTTATTTCTTTTATAAATTTATGAATGTTCTGACAGTATTTTCAGTTCTAGGAAAATGGTGTAGATGTACTTTACCATATTTCTCCCACTAAGTATAACTTACAATCATGGTCATTTTATACATAAAAGAAAATTCTGAATCATGGACAGAAGACAGACCAGCTAGGACATCTTGGAATACTAAAACAACACTATAGCCAGTTCCATTTTTGTGTGTGTTTACTTATGTTTTATTTCAGCTAACCCAGTTCAATAGTGAAAGAACTTGGAAATTGAGAAATGACGGCATGTACTCCAACAAAATGCTGCTCTCTCTACCGACCTAGTAAAACAGACAAGTTTTAGCCCCTCTACCACATCCAAATACCTCAGGAACGAAACAAAACAAACAATAAAACAAAAGACCTGTGTTCTGCCACTCCACACATATCAGCAAAAGCTGAGTGGTAACATTGGATTTCCATCTTTCTGAGGCTGTATTGGGTTGCCTAAGACATCCTCCTTGGTAGAATCAGAGAAGGCCACAAATGGAGGCAGAATATTCAATCCTGTGGGCCAATAATGAGACCTCTTTTTCTCCACTCTGGGATGGTATTATAGGATGCCAATTGGGATCCCCCTTCCAGTGGTAATTACCTACCCACCCAGCAAAGTGAGAGTAAATTACATGAGGAGCTGGAACTCCCATTTCTATCTAGCAGTAATGAGAAGCAACTCCTTCTGAGGGTTCCACAAAGGTTGAATTGGGGACCTCAATTTCCACCTTCACTAATCAGTAAGGAGACATTCATGTATTTTCTGTAGACATGTACAAAATTAAGATCTTATTAAAGTAGATATTTTAAATATAGTCTAGAGTATAACAGAAGTAGCATAGTGGAGTATAACAGAAATGATATTGTGATATATAAAAAGAAGTGTATTTTTTGGTTTCTCTCATGTTTCCTCGCATATGACCACTAAAATCCTTGGAGACTTCTTAGTGGTGTTGGTTTGTATGCTAAAGAAATGATTGAGAGCTCCTGGAGAACCTCAGGATGGGGACTCTGAGGAGGTAACTCTTCCCCATTCCTTTCTTGAATGCCTCCCAGCCTGAGGGACTCATTTCAAGCACTACACTTGACAGTACAGAAATGTTTTAAAACATATTTATTTGTTCTGCAATACTATGGTATACTATGTTATATAAAAAGAGAATTTGAAATTTATTCCTATTCCATTTTTAAATCCAACATTTAAGATTTTAAACAGTAGTACTCTGTATTGAAATGATCCACAGACTCCAGAATGGGTAGTTATATCTGATGAGAAACAGTGACATTTTTTCTAAATCCAATTTTGGAAAGATCCAATTGTTGAATATAAGAGGGAACTGAAAATGGCAGAGATTCATTTCTTTGTGTTTAAGAAACGCATATTCCCTGTGATGCAGGGGAGAATTGAGTCCATTATTTGGTAGCATTATTGAATATCACTCTATTCCTCCTCTGAGCTTGTGAAGCACAAGAGAATTTGAGGCCATCCAGTTTCTACGTGATTTTACTGATGTAATGCATTCTATTGTAACCTTAAAGCCTAAAAGAAGTCTTGTGCTTTTCAATTTCTAACTTATTGTCAAACTAAACCCTTGGATAGGTCCAGGTATTTCATATATCTAGGTAGACTGTTATTGTTTCCTTTTAAAAGCTGAGGTTTTGGTATTGGGTCTACTCAGTTCTCCTTCAATAAACTAAACACCAAAGAAAAGACATCCTTTTGCTTTCTGGGATCTCTTCTCATTTCAGCAATGTATTGTTGACTGATGATTTTAAAGGTAATGAAGACAATTAATAATACAAACAACAGGAGTCAGTTTTAGTGAGCTGTTAAAATGTGTCATTTTTCTATGATTTATCCTTAAAGCCTCAGTTTCCTCAATTTTAAATGAGCGTAATCTCTGATAGATTTACGGTAGAGATTAAATGGAAAAAATGCAAGATAAATTCATATTACATATGCAAAAATGTTAGTTATTATTGTGATCATTAAGGTTTTCTAAGGGATACATTATAAAATTATTCATTATGGTCCCTAATAGATAAGAAATTGTGCTTATAACAATTTCCAAATCCTAAATTACTCTAAATAAAATACAACAGCAAAATGTCCATGAATATGCATACAATATTGCCCTTTAATTTTTAACATTTATTTTTTGAGAAGTCCAGGGTAGAGGAGTTCGGCAAGATGAAAAAATTGAAAGAGGAAGAATTCAATGAGCTCACCAAGATAAAATATAATGAGATTGTGTTGTGGACTTTATGTTGTCTATTGTACAATGATGTGATGGGGTTAATGATAAAAAAGACAGATGAAAAGGGAAGGTAAATAATATCATTAACTCCTGTACCTTGTTTGGCCTTCCCCACTGACCTCTCAGGTTAATGTGCTCTGCATGAAACTCTGCTTTTTGTGAACCCAAGGGCATCTTTCCCTGCCTGCTGTTGTGTTCTCAGTGTGCAGGTCTTGCCAGATGGCAGCAGGTGTACAGTCTTCTGAGTCAGTGAATAATTAAATAGAAGAATGAGTGAATCAATGAGTAACTGAAGGGTAAATGGATGAAGTAAAAGACATGGTTCAGTTGAACTTTGTATTTAACCTTGTAATGTGAAAAGTTTCCTTTTGAATTTTGGTCCTGAACCACCACAACAAACATAACAAAAAGCAAAGAGCAGTGACCTGCTTTATCAGAAAATACCATTTTCAGAGATAAAATTCTGTGATTCTTTTTGGAGTAAGAGTAAATTTACCTTCAAGAAGGACATACGGTCCGTGGTGTCTTTGGTTTTAACTCATTTAAACTAAATCCTTTAGAAACTACATTTCTACTCTTCTACTAAAACAATTTTTCTTCAATTCTTTGAGCTTGAGAAAAATTGAGCATGTCCTCTCTTTTAGTCGTCTATCTCCAGCTCACTGCATACATCATAATATTTCATCTTCTTGATCTGCATTTTGAAATCTTTTGTTTAGTTCTTTATGTTCATTAAGTCTTTATTTTACTTTAGCTGCTCAATGTTCAAGGGCAAGCTTCAGAGTCTTTTGATATATAATTTGGTCTTTTCTTTTTTTTCCTGTCTTTTCAACAATGTTTTGCTTTCCTCACGAATGATGTCATTGAGTCATGCCACATAAATAAATCCTCAGGAATTGATGAAATAGCAGTCGAGATGTTTCAACAAACAGATGCAGCACTGGAGGTGCTCACTTGTCTATGCCAAGAGATTTAGAAAACAGCTACCTAGACAACTGAGTTGAAGAGATCCATATCTGTGAGTATTCCCAAGAAAGGGGATTCACTGAATGCTGAAATTATTGAGTATTGTTAATATCTCACACAAGTAAAAATTTTCTAAAGATCACTCAAAGGTGACAATAGCACTATATTGATAGGGAGCTGGCAGAAAATTAAGCTGGATTCAGAAAAGGGTGTGGAACCAAGGACATCATTGCTGGTGTTTAATGGATATTAACCGAAAGCAGAGAATATCGAAAAGGTGTCCATCTATGTTTAATTGACTCTAAAAATGCAGTTGACTGTGTGGATCACAACAGATTACAGATAGCATTGTGATTGGGAGGAATGGGAATGTTGTTGTTGTTAGGTGCCGTCGAGTCGAGTCT
>VMDO01011295.1:15310-29597 GCA_007922755.1 Pedetes capensis
TTGACCTGCCACTCTCCCAAACATGATGTCCTTCTCCAGGGATTGTTCTCTCCTGACTACATGTCCGAAATATGTAAGATGCAGTTTGGCCATTTTTGCTTCCAAGGAGCACTCTGGTTGTACCTCTTCTAGGACAGATCTGTTGGTTCTTTTGGCAGTCCATGGTATATTCAATAGACGTCTCCAGCACCACAATTCAAAAGCATCAACTCTTTTTCTGACTCTCTTGTTCAATGTCCAGCTTTCACAACCATATGATGCGACTGAAAATACCATGGCATGAGTCAGACACACCTTCGTCTTCAATGTGACATCTTTGCTTTTCAATACTCTAAAGAGGTCTTTTGCCACAGCTTTCCCTAGAGCAATGCGTCTTTGGATTTCTTGACTGCTGCTTCCATGGGTGTTGATTATAGAGCCAAGCAAATTAAAATCTTGGACAACCTCAATCTTTTCTCCATTTAATGTGAAGTTGCGTGCTGACCCAGTGGTAAGGATTTTTGTTTTGTTGATGTTTAGTCATAACCCATGTTGAAGGCTATGATCTTTGATCTTCATCAGTAAATGTTTTAAATCCTCTTCATTTTCAGCAAGCAAAGTGGTGTCATCTGCACAACGCAGATTGTTAATGAGTCTTCCTCCAATCTTAATGCCACGTTCTTCCTCATAAAGTCTAGCTTCTCGGATTATTTGCTCAGCGTATAAATTGAAGAGATAGGGTGAAAGTATACATCCCTGACGCACACCTTTCTCAACTTTAAACCACTCAGTGTTTCCTTGTTCTATTCGAACAACTGCCTCCTGGTTCATGTACAGATTTCTCATGAGCACAATTAGGTGTTCTGATATTCCCATTTTCCGAAGTGTTATCCATAATTTATTGTGATCCACACAATCAAATGCTTTTGCATAGTCAATAAAACATAGATAGACATCTTTTTGATATTCTCTGCTTTCAGCTAATATCCACCTGACATCAGCAATGATGTCCCTAGTTCCCTGCCCTCTTCTGAATCCCGCTTGATTTTCCGGTAATTCCCTGTCTATATACTGCTGCAGTCACTTCTGAATGATCTTTATTAGAATTTTGCTGGTGTGTGATATTAATGATATTGTCCGATAGTTTGCACATTCAGTTGGATCCCCTTTTTTGGGAATAGGCACAAATATGGATCTCTTCCAGTCAGTTGGCCAAGTAGCAGTTTTCCAAATCTGTTGGCATAAACATGTTAACACCTCCAGTGCTGCATCTGTTTGTTGAAACATTTCTATTGGTATCCCATCAATTCCTGGAGCTTTGTGTTTCGCCAGTTCTTTCAAGGCAGCTTCCACTTCATCCTTCAACGCCATTGGTTCCTCTTCATATGCAACCTCTTGGAATGGTTGGTCATCTACCAATTCTTTCTTGTATAATGACTCTGTGTATTCTTCCCATCTTCTTTTGATGTTTCCTGCATCATTTAATATTTTCCCTGTAGAATCTTTCACTACTGCCACAAGAGGCTTGAATTTTTTCTTCACTTCCTTAAGCTTGAGAAACACAGAGCGTGTTCTTCCCTTTTGGTTTTCTGCCTCCAGCTCCTTGCACATGTCATTATAATATTTGTTTTTGTCTTCTTGAGCTGCCTTCTGAAATCTCCTGTTTAGTTCCTTAACTTTATCATGTCTTCCTTTTGCTTTTGCTGCTTGACGTTCAAGGGCAAGGTTCAGTGTCTCTTTGGACATGTAATTTGGTCTTTTCTTTTTTTCTTGTCTTTTTAAGAGCTTTTTGCTTCCTTCTTGAATGATATCTTTTATGTCATGCCGCAACTCTTCTGGTCTCCTGTCATTTGTGTCTAATGCATTAAACCTATTTTTGAGGTGGTCTCTGAACTCAGGTGGGATATACTCAAGGTCATACCGTGGCTCTCGTATACTTGTTCTAATTTTCTTCAGTTTCAATTTGAACTTGCATATGAGTAGTTGATGGTGTGATCCACAGTCAGCACCTGGTCTTGTTTTGACATTTTGTACAGAGCTTTTCCATCATCTCTTTGCACATATGTAGTCAATTTGATTCCTGTATGTTCCATCTGGTGAAGTCCATGTGTATAGTCTCCGTTTATGATGTTGCAAAAATGTATTTGCAATGAAAAGGTCATTGGTCTGACAAAATTCTATCATGCGATCTCCAGCTTCATTTCTGTCTCCAAGACCATATTTTCCAACTACTGGGCCTTCTTCTTTGTTTCCAACCTTTGCATTCCAGTCACCAGTGATTATCAGTATGTCTTGATTGCATGTTTGATCTATTTCAGATTGCAGAAGCTGATAGAAGTCTTCCCTTTCTTCATTTTTGGCCTTGGTGGTGGGTGCATAAATTTGAATAATATTCATATTAACTGGCCTTCCTTGTAGGCGTATGGATATAATTCTATCACTGACAACATTGTATTTCATGACAGATCTTGAAATGTCTTTTTTGATGATGAATGCAACCCCATTTCTCTTTAGTTTATCATTCCCAGTATAGTAGACCATATGACTGTCTGACTCAAAATGGCCTATGCCAGTCCATTTTAGCTCATTGATGCCTAGAATGTCAATGTTTATGCGATCCATTTCTCTTTTAACAATTTCTAACTTGCCTAGATTCATACTACGTTCATTCCATGTTCCAATTATTAATGGATGTTTACAGTTGTTTCTCCTCATTTTGAGTCATGTCACATCATCATGTTGAGCACCCTGGGGTTTTACTCCATTTCCCTCATCATGGTATACTCTACTTGGAGGAGGCAACTCTTCCCCAGTAGTCTTTTGAGTGCCTTCCAACTGGGGGGCCTCATTTTCAGGCACTATATCTGACAGTGTTTCTTTGCTATCCATAGGGTTTTCAATGGCTACTTGTTTCAGGAGTGGCTCGCCAGGTGCTACTCCCTGAAGAATGGGAATAGCCAAGCACTTAATTATACTCATAAGGATTCTTTACATGGACCAGGACGCAGTCCTTCAAATACAAAAAAGAAACACAGCCTAATTTAAAGTCAGAAAATGTTTGCATCTGGGATGTATCCTTTCACCATACTTCAACCTCTATGCTGAGCAAATAATCTTAGAAGTTGGAGTTTATGAAGAAGGTACCATCAGAATTGGAGGAAGGCTAATTAACAACTTGTGTTAAGCAGATGGCACACTTTACTTGCTGAAACTGAAGAGGATTTGAAACATTTGCTGATGAAGATCAAAACACACAGTCTTTGGTATGGATTGTGTCTCAACATTAAGAAAACAAAAATCCTCACAACTGGATCAGTAAGCAACTTCATGATATATTCATATCTTTGCATACCTGAACACTCAGAAACATAGTACTTTATATGAGGTAATATTAAATAAGCTTTTCTTGTCAGAAGACTGAACTGTGTGAAGTATTTATCTACTTGAATCATAATGATTTATATTGTTGTTGTTAGGTGCTGTCAAGTTGGATCTAACTCATAGTGACAATAATAAGGCTTTCAGTGACTGATTGTTTCAGGATTGCTTCAGGAGTGGACTGCCAAGTCCTTCTCCTGTTTTGTGTGATGCTGTGGATCAAACTCAGGGCCTCAGAGTGCACAGAGTGACACTCTACCAACTGAGCTAAACCTCAGCCCCCATGATTTATATTAGTAATAAATAATTAATATATGAGAGAGTAAGGAATGTGGTTAGTTTGGACAGAAGTAGAAAACATAAAGAAATATGTAGTCATTAAATTAATTATAAATCAAAATAATGGTTAGATATTTAATAGAACAGAGTTTTGGAAAGAGATATTTGAGGATAGTAAGACATGAATTAAAAAGTGACATGATATCTTTTACGATATAAAGTGATAGATATTTAGCTCAGTTGATAGAGTGCTTGCTCTGCACTTTCTAAGGCCCTGAATTTTGTACTCTGCATTGAAAACATGGGAGAAGGACCTGGCATCCCACTCCTGAAACAGTACCAAAACAATTAGCCATTGAAAATGTTATGAATAAGAGAAAAGCACAGACATAGTGCTGGGTATGGCACAGTGTCAGGGAGTGTTTCATCTATTGTACATAGGGTCAATATGAGTCAGAACTTACCTGACAGCACCTAACAACAACAAGACCACCATGAAAACAAAATTGTACTCTTAGAAACATTCTTATTATGAAGTTATACCTTATTCTTTTCCAAAGACAGAATGCTAGCTGTGAATAGAAAATAAAAGCTAGGAAGATTAGTGAAGACATCATATTTTTATTATAACTAATATTTAGAAAAATCAATTGAAAAAATATGACATTTCTAAAAGATTCAATTATTATCCTTTATATGTTTTCTACTTAATCTTTTCATTAAATTTTCCTTGTTTTGGATATATATATATATATATATATATATATATATATATATATATATTACATACACACACACACACATACACACATATATGTATAAAATCTCCATTGGCTGTGTTTCATAGCAAAAGGAAGCACTTTTCTTATTCAAGAAAACAATAATTTTCTCATAACCCTGAGCATAAAATCAGTTGAAGGTATGAGCAGGAAACATCTTCACAGCAATTAGTGAGATCTATGTGAATAATACATATCTGGGAAGCACCTTTTGGGGTCATTGTTAGTCAGATATGACAACAACAATACATTTTGTTATCAGATAGCATTTGACATTTTTTTACTCTTCATCCCTGAAACTGTAAGATTCAAGTGTTTGATCCCTTTTTACCCATGTCCTGCATTGTGCAATGCATTGTGCTGCCATTGATTATGACCAGGAAAACCCTTCTTGGAGTGTGAATCCAATTGCACCTTTGATAACTGCTAAGTTGATAAATGACAACCCTGTCTACTTTCCTCCAATTCAGTACCTTAAATTGTTCTTTGGATCATCTCCTTAAAGCTCACTAAAGCTCAAACACTTTCATTTTCCTGGTAGAACTTCTTCGTCCTTTATAAGATCATACCAGTGTGAAATTTAAATTTACAAAATTGGAATACACATAATTGAAGTTTGTAGGTATAAAAATTTAAGTCAGGGTGCTGGATTTTGGCATTTGTAACAATCAAGGTGAATATTGTTGTGTTCAGAGTGATGCAGTAGCTGTGGTAATTTAAAAGTATTATTTCAATCACAAGGTACTTCGAATTTCATTTTGTTCCATATTAGCTGCTTCAAACATCTGCAGCAGCTGCAACTAGGTTTGGGGAATTTGTGAGGTTGGCACCTAAGCTCTTTATCTGGATTAGTGTGATGAAAGTGCACTAATATGCTGCTCTTCGTATAGCCATAGCAGCTACTCTTTCCAACTTTTTCCAAATCTCACACCTACTGTTGCCCTGATGGTCTTCTCCAACTGCCCTCATCAGTAGATGGTGTTCATCTTTCTTGGTAAGTGTCTCCTTTCTCATCCACAGGGAGCTGGTGTAGCTTTTCATTCCACCTGAACTGATCACCATTCCCTATTCACAGCCATAGTGAGTGATGATTCCTTCATTCTTGCCTTCCTAGAGGTCTCTCTCTACGTTGGTGAATCTAAATCTTTATTTTGTCCCTTTGACTGAAAGGTAATTTTACTTTTTATGCAATGCCAGCCTGACATATTTTTCATTAATACATTTTAAATGTTTCCATTCTGGCTTTCATTGCTCCTGAGGAAAATTCTACCATTTATATACATTCACATAGCTTTCCTTCAATTTCCTTCAGTTGCTAGCTAGCTGCCTTTGTCCCTTCCTTCCTTCCTTCCTTTCTTTCTTCTTTTCTTTCCTTCCTTCCTTCTTTCTTTCTTTCTTTCTTTCTTTCTTTCTTTCTTTCCTTCTTTCTTTCTTTCTTTCTTTCTTTCTTTCTTTCTCTCTCTCTCTCTCTCTTTCTTTCTTTCTTTCTTTCTTTCTTTCTTTCTTTCTTTCTTTCTTTCCTTCTTTCTTCCTTTCAGTTCTTTATTACTCTGCAATGACAACTTAATTTTGCCAGTTTTTCTTATGTTAAAAATAACCTACTGGCGATTTGTTGAGCTTAGTTAATGTGAGTTCAATGTTGATACAGTAAATTAACTTTTAGATCATGCTCAAGAATCACTAAACAGACAAGCCAGATAGTCTTCATAACTGTCTTAACCATTGCATGTTTTGGAAACACAAGTGAAACTTAACTTGAGCTACTTTTGTAAATGTCTATAGAGAACTTAAGTCCAATCAATGAGAAGCAACCAAGAAGCCTGTAATTACACAACTAGGGTTTTCACAATGGGATAGACTATCAAAGGCAACTGTATCCCTGTAACTAATCCCATATCTACCTCCTTGCTTTACTCCTGCATCTGTCCTAGAAAAGTCTCACCCTTACTTTTTCTTGGTAGCAAAGCTCTTGAACTACTTGATGTTTGTAACCACCTGATTCATGACCAAGTGTTTGCTCAAACACTCCTCAAAATCTTGTGGTGTCTCAGTTTCCTTTGTAACAATATCTTTTTAAAATCAATTCTTGAATGTTCTCAATCATTTTCTTAAAAAAAATCTCTCTTTTATTCTTTCTGATCTTTGTTGGAATTCAAATGAGATATATAAAGTTTTATTACTCTAATTTCTACTTTAAAAAATCTCATTCATATCTTCTGCCTTTAGAAAAACTTTAAGTTTTCTTTCATGTTACTCTTGGTTTAATTGTGTTTAACTTGCTGTTAGGTGTTTCTGCTATCTGTGACCAAAATATCTGACAAAAACAGCTTAAGGGAAGAAGGATTTATTTTATCTCACAGTTTCAGAGAGTTCCATCATGGCTGCTTGGCTCCATGCACTTGGGCAGAAAATCATGGCAGCAGAAATGTGTGATAGAAGAGGCTCTCTTCTCATCCAGGCAAGAAAGCAGAGCATAAAGAAGGGAGTGAGGACCCAGTATAACCTTCAAAGGCATGCACCAGTGACCTTCTTCCTCCAGTGTGTCCCACTTCCTAGTTTCTAGAATGTCCCAAAATTTTGCCACAATTTGGGGACCTATTGTTCAACACATGAGCTTGTGAAGAACATTTCATATTTGAATCATTACATTTTTTATATAAATAATCTAGTGACTTAATTTTCTAACAGTGATGCCCTTAATTCTATGAGGTTAACTTTGTTGTGTTTCAAAAGATGCTTGGTTATTTCTAATAATGTACTTTGGCTAATGTTTTATTCTTTTACCTTGCTTTGATCTCTGAATATTCCTTTTTTTTTTAGCAAAAATTTGCTAAAAATACATCTTTAAAATATTTTACCGGACTTTAAAAATTTATTATGAACAACTAACAGCAAGCACAAACATTCCTGCTGAGAGTAAAACAAATACATAGATAAAGACACATTTTGAGGTTCAGATATACACAGACAATCTACAATAGAGACAGAGCCATAAGAAAAATTCTTCAAGGCAGGCAACATGATGTACTCTAATCTCAGAAACTCAGGAGACTGAGGCCAGAGTATCTTGACTTTGAGGCTAAAAGTAGCTTGTGCAATTTAGCAAGATTCCTTCTTAAAATAAAAAAAAAAATTAAAAAGGGACTAAGAGTACAGTTTGGTAATAGAACATTTGCCAAGAATGAGAGTGGCCCTGTGTCCACCTAGACAATTTTGGAGAAATCATTCAGGAAATTTAAAATAACTATGTGTTTGAGCCTCTAGAGGAAAATGTGTCCAGAATGAAAAAGCGATGGAGGAATTTTAGCTGATAAATAGAAAGTGTGAGAAAGAATCACAATGGAAATGTCAGAAGGCTGGTAATGATGAAAAGTGCCTTTCGGGCAACACAACATATACATACATTGTATACATAGCATTTAAACTAGTGCATACTAAAGATAAAGAGAAAATCACAAAGCCATTTGAAAATTACTGTCGACAAAATACTGGAACAATAAAGTCACTGTCAACACAGAATTTTATGGATTGTAGAAATATCCTTCATCAAAGTAAAAGATGTTTTCAGAAAAACAAAATAGAGAGAATCTAGTACCAAGATATATGCACTGCACAAATGTTCAAAGAAGACTTTAGGGAGCAGGAACATGAGATCGAACAGAAATAAGAATCAGCAAAAAGAAATTAAGATAAATAGAAATGGTTAAAAGTGAATATAAAATATTTTTTCATGTTTAATATGTCTACTCAATAAGTGAATGATAAAGCAAATCCCATATCAATAAATTGTTTGAAATGTAAAAAAAATTAAAATGTAAATCAGCAAGAGAGCAAAAGATAAGAAGGAAAAATTGGAAATACATGGCTGTAAGATTTACATATCACATGTAAGGAAGTATAATATCCAGTCCAACGTACACTTTGGTTAATATCAAAAATAAACTGTAAATCTTTGGTAAAAGGAGAGTAAAGATAATCAAGAAAAATATAGAAAAAAGAAAGAAGAAAGGAGAAGAAAAAATAGTGTAGAACTGTCAATGTGTTGTTGTTGTTGTTGTTGTTAGGTGTCCCTTAGTGAGATCCAACTCATAGTGACCTTATGTATAAAAGAACACTCCCAACACTGTGCCAGGTTGTAGATTTTAATCAAACCACATTTGAAATTGCATTTATAACAAGTACCAATGCAATTCCCATCAAATTGTATAAGAAAATAGATCCTGGTTGTAGTCTGTCTTAAAGGCACACAATGGTTAAAAAAAGATCATGGAAAATAGGTATCATGCAATCCTAATCAGTTGAAGGATTTAGTGGTTATCCTAAATCAGAAGGACAGTGTTCTAAACAATTATAGTATTGGGATTCAAAATCTGCATGGCAAGCCCCTGCCTCAAGACAAAATATAAAAAAGAGGTTGGGGTGCAGCTCACTGGCAGGGCACTTGCAAAAGTATGCAAGAAGCCCTGGGTTCTGTTCCCCAAGACCACAAAAGAATCTGTATTGTGACAAAGAAAATCTTACAACCGAATAGATTTACTACTTTTTATGTTCAAATACATAATTAAGAAATGATACCTATTGTTAATGCTTTTTTTTTTTCAAAAGTGTAAGAGAACATATCCCAAGTAGTTTTATGAAGCCAGTCTCCCTAGAAAAAGAGAGTGGGAATTTTACAAGAGGAACCTATACATATTCAAATAGGAAAACATTTCAGGGGAAAGCACATTCCTGGCAATGATTAGTTTAAGGTCATAGATGAAGAAGGAAAGATGAACACATTTTGGAGAAGGCTTCTTCAATGTCATTGAGCACATACTGGAAAGGTTAAAATGGCAGACAGGAACACATCTGGGCAGCCTTACGTTACTTTGCAAAGGTGGACAAGAATGTCTTTGGGCATGCTCACCTTTCCTCAAAAAGTTTTCCCTGAGAAAAAGGAAAGGATACTTCAAATGTGCACCAACACAGGGCTTTGTCCTTAAAGATGCCTGGCTTTCTTAGCAGCCAAGAAAAAGAGACTAGTGATTACTAGGAACTGGAACAAATGCCAAGGGAGAGGGTGAGAAGACAGTGAAAAAGGTGAATGGATATGATCAATGTATGGTGTATACATGTGTGGAAATGTCACAGAAAATCCCATTAATACATGCAGTTAATACGTGTTAATTAAAAAGTGAATACTAAAAAGAAAAAGAAATACTAAACATTTCCCTGGTGTGTCAAATGGAGATATTGAAAATTCCAGGCTAGAGTTTTATTGTTTTTGTTGGCTTTCTCTCCCACGTATCAGGAAACTTTACCTCAGAGAAACACCTTAGATTTCTTTATAGGGAACATCCCCAAGATGCTACTGACACTTAAAATGCTTTCAAATATTTAATAGACTCCTACTTTGCTTGCTTCTAATTAGCTCCAAGCAGTCTATCCTGTTTTCTGCCATCTAAAAATTCTTGAATAATATCCACAATTATATATATATATATATATATATATATATATATATCTCCAATAATATTTAAAAAGTAATTGAAGTAATATTTTTCAATTAAATAACAATCTATTGATCTTTATGAATGCTGTTGAAACAAACATTGATTCATTTTTAAATTTACCTGTCGCACGCAAGGAATTGCTACATTTTAATTTGGATGACTGCTTCTAACTGCATTTTTTAACTATCATCTATTTGGAGGTTTTTGGACCTCCAAAGAATGTGTAGGAATAGGAGCTGAAGCAATGTTAATTTTATCATTATAGAAAGAGCGATAATGTGAGTGAGGTCAGTTAGCTGGCAGAGAAATTTTAATTTATTCCATTAAACATTTAGTTTTCAAAAGAAAAGAATTAAGATATTAAGGTAATATTAAGACATTAATATAGCTATGATTCATTGTGAGGAGTATCAAATACTCTGATGGTATGAAAGGGAGGGGGTGAATAGATGTTTACCTCATCCAGCATAGCTGAGTGAAGATTTCCTGTTTATTTATTTATTTATTTATTTAGCATTTAGAGGTACTTGGAGGTTAAACCCAGGGCCTTACACATACTTTGCAAGGTTCCAGCACTGGTCTGTTACCCCCAGTCCATTTTCAATTCTTTATCTTGAGACAGGGTCTCAATAAAGTATGCTGGCTTCCTCTGACCTCTAACCTGCCACCCTCCTGCCTCTGCCTCCTAAATCACTGTGATTATAGGCATCAGCCACAGCACCCACCCGTCCTAACACTCACCCTCCCGCTGTTACCCTACCAGGTCTATGTTCCCTGCCATTGAATGACGTTTGCATCTTTATTATGTGCATGCTCATTTTCATACCATAAACCTCTCTGTATGAACTGAGGTTTGATCCACTCGATTTAGGAAAAAAAAAAAAAAAAAGCCCACAATTCTATCTACTGCTATTTCCTCTTGAGTCTGAATTAGGTTTTGAGCCTTTGTAACTTAAATGTGATTAAATTGACTTTCTCTTTCCTGATTTGACACGTATTTATTTATGTCACAATCCTTCACTTCTTAAGAAATGGAGAAAATTTTTCACATTTTCAAAATATCCTTTACTGCATGATGAGTAAAAACATTAAAGCCAAAATACATACATTAAATATATCTTTTATTGGAAGAGACTATGTTAAATTTTGAAACTAATTTCTCTCATAATACCAATTGCTAAAGTCTTTCAAGTAAAGGCTGTATTATAAACAATATGAATTTTTAGAAGATGTCACTGTAGTCTTAAAATATCCTGGTATTGACAGTTTCATGAAAATCATCTTTCTGGCTTAGTAGAGGTAAACAAGCAGTTGAGTGGGCAATGTTTTCCTAGAGAGAAAGGACTATAATCATCACTTTAGCATTCCACAAGGCTGGGAGAAATGCAGCCAGTAAATTCCACTAGACTGTGCCTTTTCTACTGGCCAGAATATAGCTGGGAATTGGGAATTATGCTCGGGAATAAACTCTTAAGCACATGTTGTAGTGTGGGATAAAGTTCTTACTTGGGTAAGTGATGTTCATTCAACTAGAGCTGATTTTGAAGGGATGGAATACAGAAGAGCAGACGTTCTGTAACATACTAGGGACCATTCTGCAAATGTGCTGCTCTTTTATTTCTATCAAATGAATGCTGGGGTTTCAAAAGGTATTATTCATAAATAGGATATAGTTCCTCAAAAGGGGAAAAATCCCAGCACATAACATACTGACCCCTGGGAAATAAAGCACCAAATCATTTCTCCTGTAACTACAAAAGAACTCTATATTTTTTTTATCGGTCCCTTATTTCAGTGGAAGAAATCAGTAGAGGTTTGCCACCTATCTGTTTCTTTTAGCTTGTCAATTTGGTTTGAGTTTTCCTCAGAGTGGGATTAACAGCTGGAAGGAAGAGTTATTTCATCCAAACATACACCAAGGGGCAAAGAAAAAAAATCTATTGAAGTTGACATAGGACAATGTACTTATTCAAGAAGACACTTTGAACGTTTATAGTGGAAAGGCAACCTTTGTAGCAATTGTTCATATAATTCTAACAAATGTGTGATTTAAGATTCAGTTTAATTGAAAAAGCAAACTAATGCAACAAAGAACGAATAGAAAGTTTGGTAGATATATTATTAATTGAGAAATTAATGTAGGGCCTCAAAGGAAAATGCAGTAAGATTTCAAAGGTGATCAGTATCAGAGTCTAATTTGAAAACAGTAATTCAATAATTATACACAGTAAAATATACTTATTACTAAGTTAATTAGTAAGAATGAAAAAAGTGGTTTTAAGATTTAGCTACAGCTACATAGTGTTAAGAATTAGCAATAATTTTGCTAATGAAAAAACAAGAGTATGGTATATTCATTTCTGGCTTTCTCTATACATTTAAAATATTTTATAATTTCTTTAGTACAAAAACTAAATTAAAATAAAACTAAAATAAAAATTACTGTAAGAGAAAAAGGATATCAGTTAATGATATCATGACAAATAAATTTGCTAAAGAAAGCCATGATGCATTTTCTTTCATGGGATTAGGTGTAGATTATAAATTACTTTGCATTAAATCAGACTTTCTAACTAATAGCTTAATAAAATGCTACATTATCAATGAAAAATAAATGTCTCTTTGAGTGAGATCAAGTAACTGACTACATGAAAATTAATCAGGTAAAAATTCAGTTTCATTGATTTCCATGGAGTGATATGTGTTCATAGATTGAAAATACTAGGTCAAGCAGCATATAAATTAGTGAATTAGAATTACATAAATAACATTCATATGATGACTTATATTTGATTATACCAATCTCATATTTTTTGGGGAAAACAAAGTTCATAAGTAAAGCTTTGGATATAATACTAGGTTAAAAAGTAGTGATGATTAATAGAGAAAACTGTATTATTCTTATGTAGAATATTATAAACATTCCATTTACATCATCTTTTCTTTCAGTCCTAAAGTTATGTATTTTACCTTGGAAATTTTTTAGCCACAGGATTGACTTTAACATTCATCTGCTATCTTCTAACAGAAGTCTCCAATCTTATAATATACTTGAAGTAAGGCGATTCATGTCATTATTATCCCAGTAAGTGTTGCTTGTACTCCTCCTTGGACACATTCAACTATTATTCATAATAGAAAACTCTTAATAACAGTGAACAAAGAAGGTCATATGTTAATAAATGACAACAATGACAAAAAATACCTAAAACTGATTAAGGATTACAAACTGTCCCCTGAGGCAAGGAGGAAGGCACTTGATTGGTACATACAAGGCCCTGGGTTCAAGCCTCAGTACTGGATAAAGACAGCACAGTAGTTAAGACAGAGCACAATTCAAGAACTATATTTGTTCCTTGCACTAATCTAGTTCTTATCACAACTCCATTTTCTTTAATATTACATAGGAATTTTTTTGTTTGGTTGATTTTTCCCCCAGTACTAGGAATTTGAATCCAGGACTTTGTGTGTGCTAGGAAAAGGCTCTTGAGATAAGGTCTTGTTACCTTGTGCAGGATGCCTTTGCCCTCACTCTGGTGGTCTTCTGGCTTCAACCTCCTGAACCACTCAGATTATAGGTCTCTTGCCATGACTCAGGCTTAGCTGGGTTTGAGTACAACTACATTTTTTTTTTTTGCCATTTTTATTTCTCTCTTCCTCATCTTCCTTCTGCAAGTGACATGTACTATATAAACTTGAAGTAAATCCTTATGTCTGAGTAAGAATTGATTTTACTTTGTTGGTAAAAAGGAAATCTTTGCTTGCAATATAGCCTTAACATTATGAGGTCTAACTTTTCTAACAGCTTTATTGAAGTGTAATCTACCTACACAACTTTTCTACTTAAAGTGTAAGATCAATTGAGTTTTCATACATTTTTAGAGGGATTTATTTCCCATTTTGATAAATATCTAGAAATTTCTGGATCATATAACTCTATTTCACTTTTAGACAGACTGTGTTTTCAAAAAAAAGCTATCATTTTACATATTCACTGTTGTGTTGCTGTTGTTGTTGTTAGGTGCCGTCGAGTCAGTTTCCGACTCATAGCGACCCTCTGTACAACAGGGAAACACGATTGTCAGTGCTTCTCTGCTGGGTTTTCAATGGCAGATTGATTTTTGGGAGGGGGTTGCCAGGTCCTTCTCCCAAGCCTACAGCTTCTGGTGTTCCCAGGCGGTCTCCCATCCAGGTACTAACCAGGCCTGACCCTGCTTAGCTTCTGAGATCTGACGGGATTGGATGCCACAGGGCTACAGCTGCAGGCCACATATTCACTAGCAAGGGTTATAATTTCTGTAAGCCTAGTCTAGTATCCAACAGATCTGTCCTAGAAGAGGTACAACCAGAGTGCTCCTAGGAAGCAAAAATGGCCAAACC
>VMDO01011295.1:29697-46882 GCA_007922755.1 Pedetes capensis
TTGGAAGAGTGGCAGGTCAACGGAAAAGAGGAAAACCCTCCACCAGATGGATTAACACAGTGTCTGCAACAATGGGCTTAAACATAAATAAGATGGTTTGCCTGGCACAGAATCGGCAAGTGTTTCGATCTGCTGTACATAGGGTCGCTATGAGTCGGACTTGACTCGACGGCACCTAACAACAACAACAACAACAACAGTCTAGTATCACTTGTTACACAGTGTGTCTATTGGAGCCATGCAAGGAAAAAGAACGTGATATCTCATTATGGTTTTGACTTTCATTCCCTATTGGTTCCTGAGGTTAATCATCTTTCATATGTAATTGGTCATTCATTCATTTTGTTTGGAAAAGACTTGGTTTAGAATCTTTGCCCAATTGTAATTTAGTCTCTTGTTGAAATTCTAAGTTATTCATATATTCCAGATGCATATATCTTACCAGATACATGATTTTCAAAAATTTCTTTCATTATATCATTACTTTTTAAATATCTTTTGAAATGTAAAAGCTAAGTTTGATGAAGTTTGTGACGGTTCAATTTAGGTTTCAACTTGACCAAGCCATAGGATTCCCAGCCAAACACAAATGTGTACAATATAATTTTTTAAAAAATTTATTTCTAAGTTTGTGAGGGTCCTTAAGTAAGTGATTAGCATTTGAATCCATAGACTTAGTAAAGAGGACAGCCATTCCCCATGTGAATGGGTATCACCCAGTTGACTGAGGGCTGAAGAGAACAGAGGGATGAGCAAGGTTGGCTATGTCCCTACTCTGCCTGACTCCTAGAGCTGAGATATGCAGTTTCTGTTCTCAAAATTCCTAGTTCTCAGACACCAGACTTTGAAATCTATACCATCTGTTTTTCCCTGTAGTCATGTACAGTTCCTCCTCACAGTCTTTTTCATATACTATTAAGGCTATGTGTTTACCTGATTTTTTTTCTCTAACTAGTGCACAATCTTTTTTAGAGTCAGGGGTAGGGAATTGTCCTGTCTGCCTCGTAAGAGTCTTACAATTGTATACTTGCACAAGATGACTAAAGAATCCTTTTAAGTAAAGAAATTATTGATTCTAACATTGAGCACTTGTCAGGATACCTCTACATTCAAAACAAAAAATAATGACAGTTACATCATTAAACATGATTTGATATCTTTCAACATAATTATATGAAAGTCACATGAAGTACTTAATCATTTAGGGGAATATTGTTCTATTATTTTATAAAATAAAATTTGGAGTCATCACTGTAGACACACAACCAGCTACTTCATATACATACAAATATACTATACATATAAAATAAATGCTACATGCTTAAATCTATAAAATAAATATTATATAAATAAATATGCATAAATAATAATGAAGACAGATATAGATGGATAGGTAGCTGTGCATTAGTAGCTACCTAACATCTTTGCCCTTGTCCAATTATAACAAATATAAAAATGTCAAAATCATCAGAGATGCAAGTATATGCACTGTAAAAATTAACATAAGGATGCTGCTCAAGTTTGAGAAGTTTTAATGTATTTTGGATTATCACTAAACACGAGAGAAAAAATGTCCACTTTTGTTTTTATTTTTACATTTAAAAAAAGGACTCAGAATTTCAAAAATAAAATTTAAGTGAACCTTTGGAAATATTGTTTCAAAGTACACATCCTTTATCTTGTAGCTTCCTCGACATTCCACTATCAATGGAAAAAAAAAAAGAAACACTACTTTTAAGAAAATAACGTAATCTGAAATTGCCTTTGCCACCCAGATTCATGCTATAAATGGAGTTGAACTGTTGTAGGTAAAGGTGGCAACAGAAAGCACTACTTTGAGTCTGCTCATCCAGCTGACAAATATAACAAATCCAACTATGGAACTTCTTTCTCTTAATACAGATCAGCAATATCTTGCTGTAACAAATTTAATTCTCTTTAACATTTCACATAGTCTATATTGCTACTGATTTTAGGTAATTATACGAGAGAGCACTGCAGTCATCATTCTTACATTACCCATTTAATACCAAAGAAAATAATGATCCTATTGCTAACCAAACAAGCTACCATAGAATTTTAAAGAACTTATGCAATATATAAATTTCTTCTTCAGTAATGAAAAACTTCATATGTAATGTATTCACTTGACTCTATGGTATATTGTAGTAAGTATTCCTTCTGCTAATTGCTTTTAGCTTCAGGTGATGGCTAGAAATTGTCCCTGCTCACATACACTAAGCATGAAGTATAAAAATAATATTTTCCTGACCTTATTCTAACAAGTTGAACAGCACTTCTTGATAGAGATGTTTCAATTACTTTTCCTTTGTGATGGTTCCTCAAAACCGAAATTCACTTACTTTTCATGATTTATCCATAGAGAATTGAAATCCTTTCATGCAATATTCTGAATAGTTACATATAATAAACTATCAGAGTCCTATATTGTGTTTTCTTGTAGCTCTCTGTCTCGGGAATATTTTATTTCTAATAGCAAATCCTTACTCTTCTACAAAGTACAAATCATCCTGGTATTTATCTACATAATAGTGTTGCACAATGTTAAAATACCAAAATATCCAATAAGTATGTTACATAACATTCTTTGTGAACCTCTATGTAAATAATAAAACCCTCATAGAGTTTTCTTTTTAAATTACAGAAAACGATGAATGGAATTGCTTTATTCAATTATCTTCTAATACCACTTATCTAGTTACTATTTCCATTACAAATGTGCAGGAAAATATGGGTGGGAGAGTCACTAACCTAATAAAATTTGTTGGAGAATGACATTCAGAATTCAGTTTTCCTGCATTGATTATAATATTAGTTGTGGATTTTTCATATATACTCTATTATATCTTTTCTTTCTATAACTATTTTGTTGAGAGAGTTATTTTTACTACCAATGGATGTTGAAATTTATCAACTATTTTTATGTAGCTATTCAGATAATCATACAGTTTTTTATCATTTATATTGTCTTGTACAATACAAGCATCCAGGTACATTTCTCTCTGAAATTATTTATGCTCTTTCTAGAAAGGGAATGTCATCTCTACATATGTAATGCCAATATTCCTTTCAACATGAACTTTGTAAAATGAAAAATTTCCTGGAGTTTCAATCATGTTTATATTGTTAACATTATTGTAGTATATAGGAGTAGTATAAATAAGAGATTAAATTATAAAATTTTCTGCCCTTCGTAACCTGAGGCAATCTCCTTTGTACTAGTGTTCATGGGAGCAAAATCCTAGCAAAAAATGCTCAAATGATCTATAGAAAATCAATATAAGAAAGACAATCCAGTGGAATATCATTGACTAAATTTACCAGATATTTAATTCTCATTCTCTGTCTCTGTCTCTGTCTCTGTCTCTGTCTCTGTCTCTGTCTCTCTCTCTCTCTCTCTCTCTCTCTCTCTCTCTTATTTTTATTTTTTTATTTTATTTTTATTTATTATTTTTTTTGCTATATTTGGCTTTGACCACAGAGCCTGGCACATACTTTCTCCATTCTGCTCCCTCATACTTTCTGCTCCCTCAGCCCATTTTACGTTTTATTTTTATTTTGAATCAGGATCTCTGCTAAATTATGCAAGCTGCCTCTGGTCTGGAACTCAAGATCCTTTTGACTCTGCCTCCCAAATTGCTTGGATTGTAGACTTGCATGACCGCACCCAGCTCCCATTTATTTTTATTAGACTTAATGATCACAGGTGTTTTCAAATGGTCTTCTGGTTATAATCTTTCAAATTCTTTGCATAAGGAAATATTCACTGAGTTCTTTCCTTTAAAAATTAAAACTATGGTTATAAAATATAGGATTAAATCTGTCTTCTTCAATATCTTGAAAGTAGAATTCCTTGTATCTTTATATCCATTTGAAATTTTGCCATTCATTTGTCTTCTTTGTATATAGATTTTTCTCTCTCAGAATATTGAGTCTTATTGTCACAAATGTGCTTACATTTTATAGTATCTATTTCTACATGTCTTTTTATGCCTCTCATTTAGCTCCATTGTAGGATTTACTGATTCTTGTTAATGTTTTCAGGATTATCTTCTATGTGTACAACCTTCCAAGGACATTTTGTATATTCAATATAAATTTTTAGATTCTCTTTCTGTTCTTTTTAAAAATCTATTTATTGCTCTTGTTATGTACTAGCTATTTCCTTATTCTCCCTTTGTGTTCCTTTACATTGCATATTCCCTAGTTGGCATCACATTCGGAGGCTGACCTTTTGAGATTAGAGAGTTGGATGCTGTATGTTTATGTGGTGATTATCTGGTTTGGGGTCTGACATTATTCTGCTTATTCTCTGGCCATCAGGCATCATTGTCTTTATGGTAACGTTTTTGTTCTTCACCTTCTGACAGTCTCTTCTCCTTGCTCCCTTTCACTCTGAAGTGAAGGGGAAGTATGTTGTGAAGGTCACTATGGAAAAGAGATTCTCAGAGGACAGAGACTCAATTGTGTATGCTTCATAGACTCTCGACTCTGAGTGGGCAAGTGTTAATGATATGGCAAGATCAATATGGGTAAGAGAGGGGGGAAAAAGTAACAACAACAACAACAACAACAACAAACTTTCAAGACACATATCTAATGAACCTGGCTAAACCAGGAGTCTCTCACAGGCTTAGGTTTGATTCTTAAATGTATAAAACTCCCTCTCACATTTGCTCATTTTAAAAATCGTAATTGTGGCTGAAACTGGATATTATCATGATTATTATTTTATTGTGTATTATTTTCAAAGGCTCAATTCATATAACCCATTTGTTTGTGATCAGTTTCTTCCCACCTGAAAAAATTAAACCTTTATATCACAGCTTCATCTGTGGGGAGAAATACGTGTAATAAGGAAATAAACAACTGTCTCTACAGAACACTTCCATTATTAGATACTCTAAAGTTGACAACAGAATACATTATATTCTTTAACATAAGGACAATTAATATGTTATTCTACTTTTTTTGAAGAAACACATATTAGTTTTGTGGATTTATTTGTCCCTACTGCACCAAAGATCAATCAACTGATTATTGCATTTGCATTTCATTTCAATTGATTGGCTTCTAATATCAAATTGGTAGATAAACTATTGATAAATCCAAACACTAAAACTGATTTTAAGTGGGTGAAATTATCCAGGAGATATGTAAGTGCAATATATATGAGCTCTGCTTTACAATTTATGAAGGAAACCATTTAACCTTCACTAAAATTACAAAATACTTATATACACTTTGACATATAAATAAGTGATAGTGATTGTGTTTTCTTAACAGTAATCATTAGTGAGAGAGGAAATGAGGATTAAAATTCTAAATATAATGAGTGTAGCATGACTCACACAGCCCAAGCAAAACTGTACATTTTGCTTTCTCTTTGCTTATTTTTTTCGAGTTATGTAATTATGAGTACCCAGAACGGAAGCACATACACATGAAATATTGAAGCCAAATATCATGAAAGTCATGTATTTCCTGTCCTATAATAAATCTGTTACTTATTCAAATAAAAACTGAAATTCTTGATTTATTCTGAAATATAAAGAAAAACATGTTCACTTGGAATTGTAAGCATAGTTAAAAAGAATTGTGCTCAAAATGAAGATGAATCCATCTTCTAGTCCCCATGTGTAGAAATAGTAACATTTCTAAAATAATGTATTATAATGAATAAAAAACTGGAATAATAAATAAGTAGCATGAGGACAGCATGAATAATTCAACAAATGTCAAATGGTAATTCTGGGTATTCTGAAGGGAAATTAAGTGTAAAGATTGACACTGAATCCTTAATTCAGTTTCCTCTTCCTCATTTTATAAAACTGTATTTTCTCATTCAATATATTTTCTACTATACTAGCAACATGGATTTATATTCAATAACAAAAACACTTGAGATAATGCATGCTTTTTAACAAACTTTGGGGAAAGAAATTGAAATAAAATAATCTTTTCAGGATTGTATTCATAAGATTCTACTTGAGAGGCTCAACAACTCTCCCTTCTAAAATGATGTTTGGGACAGACAATGATAATGGTACAAATCTGTATCATTGCTGTTGTGAGTTTGTTATGATATTTGAGGCCCTAACTGAATCTCCAGACAAATGTGATACCTTTGGAAATTGATTGGGCAGTAGACTTCACTTCCTGGCATCCCAAAGAATGTTCTAAAATTGAATAAAAGTGGCTTTGCAGCTGTCTTCACTAGGATACTATGCTGCTATTGTGAACATATAGTCAGAAGATTCCTGGGTGGAAGTGGGGATTTATGTAAAGTCTGTATTTCCCTATAGTCTCCTTTAGAAAACTTCCCCATTCTTGCTATAAGATTGGCTTATCCAATGCTACTAGGAGACTGGGGTTTAGTTCAGCTGCTCTGTGCTCTTTTAGGCCCTGGGTTTGGTTATCAGCAATACAAACATTGGAGAAAGACCTGGCAGCCCACTCCCCATACAATCCTGAAACAGTCAACCATTGTAAACTATGAATAGCAGAGAAGCATTGACATAGCGTCAGGCATAGCACGGCATTGGGAATTGTTGTTCTGTTGTACAAAGAATCAATATGAGTTGGACTTGACTCAAGGCACCTAACAACCTCAAATAATTCAGATAACTGGACGGTTAGAATTTTTTATCTTGTTTTGCTTTGGCAGTAGAGAGGGGTTGCACCTAGCGCGCTCTACCACTGTGCTGGATCTATGGCCCCTTTTCAATTTTTTTATCTTGGGTCAGGGTATCACTAAATTACACAGGCTGCCTCCAGGCTTGAACATGAAATCTCCCTGCCTCTGCCTGCACCTCCAAAGTCCCTGGTATTACTGGCCACCTGCCACTGTGCTGGGGAGAAAGAAGCTTTATTTCAATTACTATGAAAGGAAAACCCTCTTGATAAATCTGTTTTTGCCTTTTGAAATTCTTGTTGTCTCTTTGATGATTTAGTGGGGTTAGTTTTTCATAGATATATATTTTAATTAACCAAAGGATACCTAGAAAACAATTTTCACTTGAGAATGACTTCCAAGTAATTGAGAGATTCAAAGTAATCCTTACTGAAGTTCCAATGGCCTTTTTTTTGCATATATGGAAAAACTATTTCTCAAGTTGTGTACAGAATTTCAAAGGATACATAATTGCTAAAACAATCTTGAAAAAGAAGAGCAAAGTTAGAAGACTCAAACAACTAAATTTCAAAACTTACTAAAACTACCATAATCAAAATTGTTTTACATTAAAAAAAATTTTCCAGCCAGTTTCTATTTGCTTTCATGAGATAGAAATGCAAAGTAAGAAATCATTTATACATAAACTATGTAAAATAGCTAAAGTTAATCCATTCCATCAGGTTTTTTGTTTCTTTATTGCTTGTGGTTTGTTTTTAAATAAAAGATACTTCTCTCTGGTTATATACACACTTTTGTCTTTACTACATTCCTCTGACCATCAAATTAAGTTGGTGTAGTGAAAACTGATAATTTGTTTTCAAAATCAGAAATTGCCTGCAAAAGACAATTGTATCCTAAAATGTTTCAGAAAATTCAGGACAAAAATAAAGGCATACACAAAAAGCATTTACTGTTGTAATATTACTGCATCCATTGATGGATGAAATATGATAAGAATTTATTATACATATTAGAATCACTAAGGAATACCATGGTAGATAAGATTAATCACCAGCATTCAGAGGGCTTAATGTGACAATAAAATTGATAATGAAATAAATGACTAACGACCTAAATCCAAGTAAAATTTCTATGGTTTATAAAAAACATGTAGCATGAAATACATTTATTTAGTTTTATAGTTCAACAAATATTAAAGCATGCAGGTAACGATGCCAGAATGGTTAAATCAAAATTGCTTCTTGATATATGCTCTTTCCTGAATTTATGTCTTTGCTGTCTTATGTCTTTCCTGATATATGTCTTTGCTAAACGTAATTCCAGTGGTCGTTGTAACTAAACCAAACCTTTGGCAGCAGGTTTGGAATTAGCTTTTGCCTTTGTGTTATAATTTCAGGTATCTGACAAGTATTTAATTTTATCACTGCCTTAAAAAACAAAGAAACAAGCAAACAAACAAAAGCATCCAGCAACTGTCTTCCAGTTGAAGTTAAGACAGTAGATTTTGCTACTTTAACTGCTGGGTTTGACTATCATCACAGTCCTTTTTAAATGACCAGTTAGGAAGAAAAAGTCACAGAACTTCCAACTTCAGCAAAATGTTGCTGTCAAAATTTTATTCACACTAAGTGGCCTCAGCACGTCACTGCTTTCCTATGGGAACTGCAATGGCTCTCTGTCAAACACCAAATTGATTTTAAAATTGCTTGGCTGACTTCTGAGGCAGAGCAGTTGGGAGCTGTGTATTTATCTGAGTCGGTGTCAGTACATGAGCCAGGGTCTCTTCTGGCAGGTATGAGACCTGTTTACACCGCATTCCAAGCATAGAAGAGATTAAAAGCCTCAGGTTGAACATTATGACTGGTACCTGTGCTGATCACAGCACTAACATCAGGTATACTTACAAAAAAATTACATTCTGACCTGCATTACATTTAAAAACATATAAAATGACTCCTTTTGTGCTTAGATTGTGACTTAGAAACATGTCATATATGGTAAAGGACAAAGGAAAAACAAAAGCTCCCAGGTGAATTCTGTGGATAAAATAAAAAATCAATCAATGGAATTTGTGAATTCTCTGAAGATTCAGAAAATTTTAAATCAATCACTGTTTTAATAGTGCTGATTAACAGTCTGTTGCTCAAAATAGACAATATGAAATGTTGCACTCAGGTCTTCTTAAGAATGTACACAAATACTACAAAGTTTGTTGTTTAGCTTTACTTTGCACTTTCTGAAACAATACAAACCAATTGTTTTGGTTTTTTAAAGTTAATTATTAGGAAATTTAAGTAATAAGGAAGATAGAAAACAATAACAGAAAGGAAAAAATCTAATTACTTTTCTTAGTACAATATCCTTCCTATGAGAGAGAGAGAGAGAGAGAGAGTGTGTGTGTGTGTGTGTGTGAATGAGGGCAAGGAATTTATATGGCGACCTCAAACACCATGGGAGTAAGACATTTATCCTAAATTTTATGGCCTATGAAATACAGGATATGAAATAATGGAAAATAAAAAGGCATATTTGATAAAACTCCAAGAGAAGTTGTATTCACAGAGGATATCTAGGTGGAATAAGTGTGAAAAAAAGTAAAACTAATTCTGAAAAAAAGATAAATTAGAAAAGATAAAAAGGAATTTTGCAAGTAACAGACAGAATTTGAGCCAATGCCCTGGAAAATTTTGGAGAGTCAGAGCAGGGAGTCTTAGGAATGATACCCCTTAGATGTACTGCTGAAAGAGAGGGACATAAGAACCCTTCTGATGAGGGACACCAGAAGCTTAGACTTCTAGGATGACTGAGATGACCTGTAAGTTTCTGTAAGACTTGCTGGGATTGATCGTAATGGGTCTTGGAGAATATGTGGATGGAGTCAACTTTATGAGTCCTTCCTCACCCACCCCTTCTTCTGCCATGATGTCATTTTTAGATAATTAGAAAAAAGCTACATTTCAGAGAGAGATGGTGTAATAGGAGAGATGGTGCTCTGGTGAACTTGAATACAGTAGTTGAATATCTTGCATATTTCTTTAAATAATAGGAGACTAAAAAGAGGGCCGACCCCATTTTTGCTGGTTGAATGCAGACATACTTGAAGATTTGTCCCCTCGCCCCAATTTCATTCTACTCTTTCTCTGGACAAGCTGGTAAACTCTGTGTTCTCCTTCCTTTGGATCAGGCAGGAAAGTCAAAGCAAACATCTCTGCCTGTTTTGTGGGAACCCTGATTTTGGCTCCTTCCTGTAAACATAATAAAATGTCTACCTGCATTCTTTCTTGTTGTCTAAAGTCACTTTGGACTTCACAGGTGTCCCTAGAGACCTCCAGTTTGGAAGCAGTAAACATTTTCATACAGTGTTGGTGTGTGTGATTAGAAGGATCGATCTCAACCTCCTAAATAAACCATGGGCAAGAACATCAACACACATGTGACCTGACTCTGGTGGACAGGAAACGTATTATAAACTCCAAAATTATAGGTTTTTCTGCCAGGTGCAGATCCATTCATGATGGGTAGACAGAATCCCCACATGAGGAAGAGTATCTTTACTAAAGGCATTGGAAGGAAAATCCATCAAAACGGGAGGAGTACTCCTAGCCTCGGAGGGAAAGTCTGCCAAGAGGGGAATAGTACCTCCAAAAAGGTCTCTTTGTGGAAAAGGACTTGGAACCCCATCTTTTCTTTTTCTTAAATTTTGATTGGTCATTTAAAATCTTCTAGCTCTGTGGGCAATGCTAATTCGGATTGGGATTTGACTAGCCTCAGGCTTTCTTGAGTGAGAAATTCCTGAATGACTTCCAACATCGTAAGCTCCTTAAATAAAGCCTTTGTACCATCAGCTCTACAGTAAGCAAATCATTTCCATAAGATAAAGCACCCATTTGTCATAACAATGGACTCTATGGGGTGACACTCAGGTGACAGTTAACCACCCTAAATTCCTGCATAAAGTTAAGAATAGTTAATTGTTACAGGAGATGTAGATGCTCAGGTCCTCTTGGTTTATCTCTTTAAAGTAAACACAATTTACCTCTAAGTTCATCTCCCACTTTGATGACCACCTGGCACTCATGTGACAATTTAATTTAGTGTTTGTTGACAAAACTTTGATGTAATCCATCAATGCTACCAACTTCCTTGTCTTTTTTCTGACCTTTCATAGGACTTAGTGAATTGTAATTCTGCATAAAAAGCTTGGACTATCTGGAAATAAACGGAACAGATTCATACTGCCTCTGAGCTGCTGTGTCTATTACCCACCGGAGACTCCTCATCCGCCTTCGGGGACCCCTGGATCCTAGGCTGCAGCTGGTCTGTGGCATGTTTCAATATTTATCTCAGATAAGTTTTCAAGACATGCTTTTCTTCTTACCATAACTCACAATGGTGAATGATTTTTGCCACCTTTGTTGTTGGCAAATAAATAGTGCATTTTCAAAAAATAAGCTAAGCACAACACCTTTTTCAGTCCTGTGTTCTAAACAAATGTGAACATTTGGGGCTAAAATGTCCTCCAAGGATTATTAAAGTGTGAGGCCAATTAATTGCCCTCCTCTCCTCATAGCCCATGCCATACGTCCCATAGGGTCTTCTGCCTGGAACCATGCATAAAAACTGAGTTTTCAGAGGAGAGTGATCAAATCAATGCTGTCATGGTTAGTGGTGCGCATTTGGAAAGTGGAGAATATTGCAACTTTCCAGCTCCTTCAATTGTAGAATGAAAGTAGGATGTTTTGAAAGGTCAGTTCATATTAGAATTCTGGCAGACAAAGATACTTTTCAGGCAGTTAATTTCTAGTTATCTCCAGCCAGAGTCTGTTAAGGCAGTGGATCTAAAGTCTGCTGCCCTTTCCAAGTTGGAGAAGAGACATTGAAAAGTGATGATAGAAACAAGAGCTGCTCTGTAGACACCAATTTAATACCATTTTTGTTCTAACATATTTCCTTCTTGACTGTACAGATTTCAAGTTTTTCATTTCTGAGTAAAGGTATGTAGAAATAGAAAAGCATGTACAATTTCTAAACTCAATGTTAAGCCACAACTCATTTTCAATGTTGAATGCCACCTTATTTGCAATTCTTTTCCTGCAGTCTAACTGTGAAATGTTTTTGTTGTTGTTGTTGTTAGGTGCCATAGAGTTGGTATCCGACTCAAAACGACCCTAACTGTGAAATAGGTCTTCCTAATCCATTTTGTTAACTCTTTTAACTGATTACACTACCTGATTATATATTTTGTGGTAAGCTGTGTACCTGTTAGTAGAAATCCTGGTATTAGACACACTTTGATACCATCTGTTAGCACTTCATTTTACTAAGAAGATGTTAGTAAATATTTTGCTTAAGAGAGTTGTTAAACTTACTGTTTTAATTTTTCTTGTTTCAATAAAAGGGTACTTAATTTATATCATGGATTACTGGGACATAGTGAAACATTCCTAGGATAGAAACTACTGTTATTTAAGTGCATTATTAGATAATGCATGTTTCCTACCTGAGCCTTCATTCCCTCTTATGAAAAATGATGGACTTGTACAAAATCAGTATTAATTTTTTAGACCTCATCAAGTAGTGTTTTAACTATGGCTTCAGTAATAAAATTGCTTGGTTTTGTATTCTGATTCTGTTTTTTCCATAATAGTCTAAGTTTGAGTAAATTAAACACTTTGCCACATTTCTGATTGGCATACTTGAATATTGAGTATAGATGTTTACAAAAGCACCTGGAATAAAAGTATGTCACTATATATATGATGTAATATTCATGAATTATGATGTTAATGATTAGCCCTAAAATTTAGAAGAAATCACTGGCATATAATTTAACAGTATAAGAAACTTACAAAATAGTTTGCTTCAGTATATAACACAGGAAACATCACAGTACAAGATATAAAATAAATTCATTTTTTAACTTTGATTGACAAAGTGATTCTTTAAAGTAATCTAAAGACGTAGCAGTTACAAATCATTATGAAAAATTTTAGTTTTTCTCCTCCTTAATAGATGGATAATGTCCTACAAAATTATCTACTTGGTAAATTTGGTTTCTTTGCATTGTTTAGAAAATCAAAACACATGTCACTACTTAGCAATATGGAAAAAGATGAAATAGCATCTCATGAAAGACAAAGGGAACAATTATAGTACCATCACTTCAGGGCAGCTTTAGGAGTCCATCCTCCAAACAACATAAATGGAAAATCTTCTTAGGAAACTCATAAAAATAACAAATAACAAACAAAAAATGTCATAATTAGAAATTCCTTAAGATCTTTGTTAATGCTCTTGTATTTCCTATTGTGAATTTTGATGGTATCTTATATTACATGTCTTTCCCTAGCAAGGATTATCATGAACTCACACATGTTTCAGTACTTAGAGTAACCCTGCAGAACTTGGTCCAAATGCAAAAGTAAAGACCTAGGCCTGATTGAGATTGCATAAATAAATAGAGGCTCTGTGCTAGAGACCCTGAACTCAAGCCAAGGTTGTGATCAGTTAATTTTTTCATTTAATGCTAACCTTATCCATAGGTCTCAGAATCCCTTCTGTGAAACTATTATTTGATATGATTAATCTGTTTTATTGCTAAGAGCATGGTACGCTAAGATGTATTAGCCTAAGATACTTAATGAAAAGATAATGGCTTTGTAGAAGTTTATTCTTCACATCATGCTTTAGGGAAGATATTTGAGGTCTGTGTGTGACTCTTCTCCATTTGTTCCCTGCAAGTCTTGGGACCTTTCCATTCCTATCCAGACATGTCATGCTCTCCTACAGCTTACTTTCTATTGACAAGTTCTGTTTCCCATTCCAGGCTGCAGAGTGTAGAAAGAAAAGTAATGTGTGAATATGGTATGTTGCTGACTAAAAAGCCATTTACCAGAAATAGAAACCTTCTGCCCACATGCTATTGGCTGGTCAAATTATCAAACCTAAATGTCAGGTAGACTGAGGAAAGACGTCTTATCTGTGTCGCTATGAGAAAGGAATGGGTGAAGCATTTTTGATAAACAGCTAAGAGCCTCTCCCATCTCTCATTCATTTTTTAAATTTTTACTACTGCGAATGTTTTCATTTGTTATTTCAGGCATTATTAGAGGTGCAGTGGTGCATGGCTATAAGCTAAGCAATGTGGAAGGTGGAGGTAAGAAGATTACAAGTTCAAGGCTAGAGGTAGCTCGAGTAACTTAGACTCTGTCTTAGGATAAAAAGATAAAAATGGACTGAGGCTAAAACAGTGGTACAGTGGTTGCAATATATGTGCACATCCCTGGGATCAATTTCCCAGTACTGAAACAAACAAACAAATAAGCAACAACAACAAAAAGTTCTTATTAAAGGAAGTGTACCATTCCAATGATATCTCATTCCATTAACAACATGGTACCACTTATGTCAAAATAAGTTGATACATATATTATTAGACTGTGTACTCATTCTGCTATCATTATCAAATAGAGACTCAAGGAGGAGAGGGATTGTGCCTAATAAACCCAGAATGCAGCACTATGTTTGGAATCATCTATGAACTTGTTAACATTTGGGTATGTCATGAAGAAATGCATCTAGTCAAAACTGTTAATGTGGTCTTATTACCTTAAAAGGGGAAAATATTATCAACTGTCTACAATTTGGTGATGTCACTAAGTGATTAAACACTTCCTTATGACATCAAACATACAGAATACGTGCAAACAAGAATATCATCTAATTAAAAACACATTAATAAAGATGAACTGTGATATGAAGATCACAAACAGAAATATGAATAATTAGCTTAAAGGGGTAAAAAGATGTAAGAATATGAAGGTTGTTTCAGATGCAAAGAGATATATATTACCTTTTCTTTTCTTACAAAGAAAATCTTGATCCCCTTGTTGGAAGGTCTTAGCTCAATGTAAATAAACACACCCTATAATAATTGCCACTCAAAATGCAATAGACTTCCCAGTGTCCTGAAGTTGCTATAGAATAAATGAAAATTTGAAGGTTTCATGTAATAAGGATCTATGCATTTTATTTGTAGTAGTACAAGGATCCCTTTCTAGACCATACCCAGTGTAAAGATTTCAGTGGCTTATTACAAGAGAAAACCTTAACATTATGACAATCAATCTAAATTTTAGACTCGTAGACAGTTTTTCATAGATAAATTCCATTTAGGTAATTTCCAAAAAATTCTATGAATTATTGTAATCAAAGAAATTCATTGCTATTAAAAAATAGATTTACCTTAACATATTAATTTCAAGTAAACCAATAGAATTGTGTTTTGTTAAACATAGATACTTCGTAGTTAATCTTTCCATGTATATTTTATTCCTTTCTTTAAAAATTACATTGTAGAAGTTGCAAAGATAAATCATAGCTTCAGAGAAAAAGGAATTTATTATCCTGAAATTGTTTATGAAAATTTATGATTAACTCTGGTTTTACTAAATTATTTCTATAACTTAATTCCAAATTCCTATTCAAAACTACTGGTATTTCAGATACCAGCAGGGCCACCCATACTGGACAGGTTTCAGCTGATATTTTATATTAAGACAGGCTAGGGTGAAGGCCCTGGCAGTCCACTCCCAAAACAATTAGCTGTTGAAAATTTGATGAATATCAGAGAAGCACTGTCAAATATGGTGCCAGAAAATGAGCCCCTTAGGCTGGAATGCACTCAAGAAACGACTGAGGAAGAGGTTCTTCCTCAAAGTAGAGTTGACCTAAACATTGGGGATGGAATTAAGCCCCTGGGCCTTCCATTTGCTGATGTGGCATGACTCAAAATGAGAAGAAACATATTGCTTGCAACATTGGGCTCAAATGTATAAAGATCCTATGCATGAAACAATGATGGGTGGTGTTTCATTCTGTTGTATGTAAGTTCTCTATGAGATGGATCTGATTCAATGGAACTCCAGAAAAACAAAAAGTCTCTGTTACAAGAACTCTACAAGGACTTCTTTGAAGATCTTCAACTCACATAGGGTTTTTACATGTATGTTCTGTTCAGGCTTTAGAGTGTATTTGTAGAATTCTGCATAATGTCTCTATTCTTAGTGGTAAAATTGAATATAGCATTTATTTTTAAAACACCTTATTCGTCAAAACAAATATATCATAGATCATCTGGCTCTCTCC
Organism: Pedetes capensis; assembly: GCA_007922755.1. NCBI lineage: Eukaryota > Metazoa > Chordata > Mammalia > Rodentia > Pedetidae > Pedetes > Pedetes capensis. The sequence goes on from VMDO01011295.1 coordinate 45,503, forward strand.
AGTTTGCAGCTACCTAATTTTACTTTTTGATGTTCTTATGTAGCTCAGTCAGTTAATAACTCTCTTTTCTTAAAAATGAAATTATAGAAAAAATTTCAACATTATTCTGAATCTAAGGCTTTCTCACTTGAATTAGATGACACACTGCAATGTTGTTGAATGAGAGAAGTTAAGTCAAACAAACACTCAAAAATTTTATTGGAAATAGTCCTATGTCTAGCCTCCATAGTTTAAACTTAATATCACAATGCAATTAACAACCATCTGCTGTGGTAGGAATGTTTGTGTGCTCCAAAACTTGTGTGAAATTTAATTGCCATTGCAACAAAATTAAGACATTGATAATACTGAAAGAGGTGATTATGTCACAAGGGTTATGCTTTCCTGGGTGAGGTTAGTGCCTCACAGGGACAAGTTTGGCCTCTTCTATCTCTTTGCCCTTCTATCTGCTACTGCATAATGACACAGCAAGAAGGTCTTTGCAAGATGCCAGAGCCTCAATCTTGGACTTCTCACCCAGCAGAACTTTGACAAAACAAACTTCTGTCTTTTATAAATTACTCAAAATGTGATACTCTGCCTCAGCAGCATAAGCAGACTGAAATAGCCTTTATTTTCTTTACCCTTGACCTGAATTTTAATTTGCCAGGTTATAAAAGAGAGAAAATACTAGGAAAATCAAGATGAGCTAAGATGCATGGCTGCATTACATCCATCATTGCCAGAACTCCTATTCTCCAGTGCCACTGGGAATAATGCCCTTTTCAAGTGCAGCAGATGATCTCCATTTTTAAAGGTGAGCATCTGCTAACAACATAAATAAAATGCAAATAAAACATAAAGTATATAAGCATATGGGGAGAACTATAAAAAGCATTTCTCTTGATTTTTCAATAAATTCTCCATGAATCAGGTGCAAATAGAGAATAAGTTTGCATTGACTTTTAGAGGAACTGTACATAGTTCATTATATATCTGCAAAAATTTGAAAAAAATTATATATATGTATGATTTGAAAAAAAATATAGTTCTATTATTATTATTATAGTCTGCAGCCATTAGCACTCTGGCTTCCAAACCTGCTTGATCTTGAAAGTCAGCATTGTCAGGCTGGTTAGTACTTGGATGGGAAACTACTTGGGAATACCAGGTGCTGCAGGCTAGGGAGGACATAATGAACCACTCCTGAAACAATCAGCCATTGAAAACCCTATGAATGCCAGAGAAACACTGACATAATGCCAGGGATGGCAGCGGCAGGGAGTGTCTCGTCCCATTGTACATAGGGTTGCTATAAATGGGACCTGACTCAGTGGCACCTAACAATAGCATCATTATTATATTTGTTATACGATATTTAAGTTTACTATAATTTGTGTA
>VMDO01011295.1:46982-67813 GCA_007922755.1 Pedetes capensis
AGTACCTGGATGGGAGACCGCCTGGGAACACCAGAAGCTGTAGGCTGGGAGAAGGACCTGGCAACCCCCTCCCAAAAATCAATCTGCCATTGAAAACCCTATGAACAGCAGAGAAGCACTGACAATAGTGTTTCCCCTGTTGTACAGAGGGTCGCTATGAGTCGGATACCGACTCGACAGCACCTAACAACAACAACAACATAATTTGTGTGTTGATTTATTGGTTGTTCCACTGATCAGCCTGCCTCCATTTCTACAATACATTATATCACCACCCTTCCCTGCCTGCTACCCTCTATTTATGCAGCAACAGTATACATTTTTGCTCTCCAAATAACTGGGAAGTTGAATTCCTTGGAAAGCAAATAAAATAGAAATAAAGAGCATTATCTCCTTGTAAAATATTTCTATTTACTGAAGCCCCTTAAATTTTTGGCAATTTGCCTCTTCTCCAAGTTTGGAGCTAAGAGGACAATGCTTTAACAATTAATTGATTCAAATAGAAGTTCCTGAAAAATTCCCTCAGATTTTGGGAAACATTTCACCAATTTGCAGTTTGTGTAAAAGCATTTTCAATAATTTTCTGTATCTGCATGGAAATTTACTAGGAGACACTGATGAAAGAAACATAAAATAACATTGTTTTCATCAACATCTTGGTTGGATTCACCAGGTAAAAATATTGGACTTGGTCTGTGCAGGAAGTTTATTAGGAGACACTTTAGTGAGGTTAGCCTGTGGGGAAACAAAGCAAGTAGGACTGAGGGAAGAAATAGCTAAAAGCCCAAAAGCTCCATCAAAGACTTCAGATGATCCCAGTAGGTTCTGTAAAGTGGGTACAGCCTTCCAGATTCAACCCGTCTAAAGGCACTTTTTGGGAGAAGGATGGGGCAATCCATTCCCAAGGCAATCCTGAAACAACCAGCCATTGAAAACACTGTCAGGGTCGTTATGAGTTGGATAAGAATCACTGGCACCTAACAACAACAAAGGCACATGTATGTTCCCTTTGTTGACTAATCTTTGGATACAAGCCCTTCCAAAAAAGGGAGATGAGCTTAGAAGAAGGCTGAGAGAAAATCACGTAGAATGTTTTGGCTAAGCCTCCTCTGATGCCAACACTTGCAGCAGCTAAAGTTCTGAATGTCTTAGTCTTCAGAGAGAAATCTGGGCAATGCACCACAGCATTCACAACCACAGGCTGCAATCACTATCAATTGAACTTATCCTAGTCAAAACCACTTCTATTTTCTCTTGAGTGGCAGGTCTACATTCTTACCTAGATTTGATGTACCCAGCTAAATATTTATGCATATATGAATTTATTTATAAGTGAATTACATCTAGTTAATTAATATGTGAAGACCCAATTAGAGCTGTGTGTTTATCCTTAAGTTCTGCATCTGTGAATTCAATCAACCATGTATAAAAAGGGTTTGAGAAATAAAACATTGTATGTGTACTGAACTTGTAGAGGCTTTCTTTCTTGTCATTATTCCCTAAACAGTACAATGTAGCAAGTATTTATAGAGCATTCACATTGTATTAGGTATTACAAGTAATCTATGAGTGATATGAGGAAAAGGACCTGACAATTCACTCTAAAAGTAATCCCTAAACAATCAGCCATTGAAAACCCTATGAGGGTCCTTTGCAGATTTTATTGAACACATATATGCATTTCATGAGGATCTGGACAATATGCTAATCAATTACCTTTTGACTACCATACCCTAGTATTTCCTGTAAATGTACTATAAATTATAACTAACTTATGATTATATTTAATAGAATATTTAATTCCATAAATTACCTATTATGCATTTATTAAAATGATTTATACCATAAGGTACATAACATTTTCATTTAAAAATAATAAATTACTGAAAAAATTCAAAACATAGTTCTAGTATGGATTCATTATTAAATGTAAATATGAAATTTTATAATGTATTCTTGGGCTGGGATTTAGCTCAGTTGGTAGAGCACTGCGCTGCAGTCTCTGAGGTCCCAAGTTCAATTTCCAGCACCGCAAAAATGGGAGAAGGGCCTGGCAATCCACTCCCACAGCAATCCCGAAACAGCCATTGAAAACCCTATGACGGTCGCTATGAGTTGGATACCGACTCGACGGCACCTAACAACAGCATAATGTATTCTTACACTCAGTTCAGCTGAATGTTGTGACCAAAATACATTGATTTGTTTCATTTTGACTTTTACTTAAAATAGATTGATATTTTTATTGTTATTAGTCAATGTTAATGTAAGTTGAATTATGTAATTCTGTTATTTATTCTGTTTGTTTCTATGAAACTTACTTTTTAAAGGATTTATATGAATCACTATTTATTAAATGCCAAAGGAAAACTGACTACTTTATTCAGTTATTTTTAAATTTTCCAAATGAATTTGCCCCTAGGAAATTTTCACCCAGTTTAATTTTCACATACTGTCATTTAGCCAATTTATCGATGATAAGCATTTCAAATATAATGTATCTGTTTACAAGTAGTCTGGAAATTAAGGATCAACAACAATTAGAAATCTAAAGCAGTTATCACTATTACTAAATGCTTGTGCATTTCTTACACCTTTAGTAGTTTTAAAAGTCATTGCTTTGATAATTATTAGAGATATGTGTATGAGTTATGACAACATTGATAATAAAAATTTTACCGTGTGATGATTAGCTTTATATGTAAACTTTGCCATGTCGTTGTATCCAAATATGTGGTAAAACATTTTTCTAGATGTGTGTCTGAAGGTATTTTTAGAAGAGATTAACATTTACATCAGAGAGGCAGATTACCCTCTTTAATAAAGGTGGAAGGACTTTAATCAGTGGAAGGACTTAATAGAACAAAGATTAAGCACTAGGGAACAGGGAATTCTGCCAGCAAATTCCCTTTGATTACCAGCTGTAGTTATACCTGTGTCATGGGTTTTCAGCCCCCGCAACCCCTCAACGCCCTGACCCCTGGTCTTGCGTCTAATTTGAGCTTGCTGCTTCCACAGTCATGAGAACCAATTCCTTAAAAGCTCTGTCCTTATTTCTCATATTGATTGATATAGATAAATATATAAACATATAGGTCTATATGTTTATCTACTTATATTATTGGTTCCATTTCTTTCTAAGCCTTGGGAAAGGAAATCTGGAAAATGCTTTTGTAAAATAACGTGTTTCTTGACTTCTTATCTTAATGATATCTTTAACATAACTCATAGTATTTGTTTCTACAATGATCTACTAAGGTTAAAGCTTGTGTTTTCTGTGTCTTTTCACATGTACATGTATTTCAAGCCTTAATGGATTAATACTATGAAAGAGTAACATAAAGAATAGGCTCCAAAATGCTAGAGTCTTGATACTGGAAACTCGGATCTGCCAAAGAGGATCCATAAAATATTTTCATTTGGGTAAAAAAATGAAAGTTAGCAATGTAACATGTAATTACAAGATGGGAAAAGACATTAAATTTGTGTATTCATGCACACTGGATCTCCCTTTTCCACAGGTGTTATGTTCCAAGATCCCCAGTGGGTTCGTAAAACTTCTAATAATACTAAATCCTTTTGTTTTTCTATACATGCACACTATTATGGTTTGGAACCAGAATGTCCACCAGAGGCTCCTCTATTAAAGGCTCTGTCTCTAGGGGGTGGCATTGCTGGGAAGTGGTGGAGACCTTAGGGGTTGGAGCCTAGCTGGAAAAAGAATTCATTGCTTCTGTGATCTTGAAGGGTATATTCAGCTCCCTTCCTCTTTCCTTTCTCTCTCTTTCTTCCTGAGGACCATAAGGTGAGCAGCATTACTCCAGGATGGGCTCTGCACCCCAGTGCTCTGCCTCACCACAGGCCCAGAAGGAAGCCGAGTAACTGTGGACTGTAATCCCCAAAACCATGCACCTAAATGACTGTCCTTCCAGTGGGTTGAATTCAGTCAGGTCTGAAAAGAACTGAGGCTTCCCTGAACAAGAAGCTCTGCCTGGAATCTGCAAGTCACCTTATGCCTGTCCCTCTTGACCATGTGTCACTCTACAGATTTCCAAATCACCTGGGCATCTCCTCGAATCCTGTGAGCCAGTTCCTTACTTATTGGATTCTCTCTCTGATCCCTAATACATATTTTGTATGCAATTGTGTAATCAATATCAATTATCATTTTGGGCAAGTTTTGTGGACTAATTCTGCAGCAATCTTGCCCTCATATTATTTCATAGTGCTAATAAAATCAATGCTTGGAATATGTGTACATATAAAAAGACATACAAATAAGTGCAAGCTTCAACATTTAATATCAAATCATCACTATATGGACAAATGTCATCAGTTGTGTAAAAAATTAAGAGAAGACATTAAGAAATGCAGTGTATTGTTTAATCAAAGAACTTTTCAGAGTATGTTGTTTTAGGGTGTATTAGTCATGGTTTTTCGGATAAAGAAAATCAGTAAGTTATGTAGACAGAGCTAGAACTTTCCATTGCTCTATCTATGCTTGTGCCTAACTATGAGAGATAGGGAGAGAGAGAGAGAGAGAGAGAGAGAGAGAGAGAGAGAGAGAGAGAGAAAGAATAAGTGAAAGAGAGAGGGGGGGGGCTTATTTTAAGGAATTGGCTCATATGACTGTGGAGATCAGTAAATAATAAATCAGGCACAGCAGACTATTGACCAGGAAGCCCAGGGTAGAGATGTAGTTGCAACTGAGGTATATGCAAAGGCATTCTGCTGGCAGAGCTCCTACTTCCTCAACAAAGCTTATTTTTGTTTTGTTAAGTCCTTCAACTGATTTGATGAGATGCACCTACATTAAGAACAATCTGCTTTACTCAAAGTCTACTGATTTAAATATTTAAATAATTTAAAAATTACAAATTGTTGATATCTAGAATTTTCCTTTTAATAACTTCAGATCACAAGTGAATGCAGTTAACTAAAATTACAGAAAGTAAAAATGTTTCTTTCAGTTAACTAAAATTACAGAAAGTAAAAATGTTTCTAAGGGGGGGACTCCTATATTTTCATGAGGCATCTGCATCTGATGTTCATGAAGGCATTATTTGCAACAGACATGATATACTATGTGTTCATCAAAGGATGATTGGAAAAGGAAATGTGGTATAGATACACAATGGAATACACAATGGAATACCATTGTACCTTCAACACGAAAGAAACTCTGTCATTTGAGACACTCTGGATCAACTCAGAGCACATTATGCTACATGAAATAACCCAAGCACAGAGAGACAAATACAGCATGATCTCACTGAAGTAGAATCTAAAATACTTCAACATATAGAATAAGAAAGCCAAATGATGACTAGAAGAGGCTTGGAGTGGGTGGCATGGAAAATAGAGGATATTGATCAAAAGATAGAAAACTTTAGCTGGAAATGGAGAATAAGTTTTTGAGATCCACTGTAGAGTTTTATGACCACAGTAAATAATAATTCACTGTACATTTCAAAATTAATGAGAAGGTAAATTTTAAATATTCTCACCACAAAAATATTTGTGAAGTGATGAATATTTTAATTACCTTGACATAATTATTCCTCAGTGTGTAAAACTATTAATATATAGTTATTTTTTGATTAAAAATAAAAATTAAAAATTCACTTGTCCGCACATTAATGAAGTAAAACAGAAATGGAATGACAACTATTACATGTTCTTTCTCATATGTGGAATTTTAAAAAGAAATTGACTTCAAAGTAGAAGAGTGATCAGTAGAGAGAGGAAAGGGTACAGGTAGTGTGGAAGGTGAGGGTAGAAGCAGGGTGGATAAATGGATATGATCATTGCATACTGTATGTGTGTATATAAATATCACAGTGACCCCATTAAGGAGTACAATTACTATGTATTAATACATTTTTTCAATTAAGTTTTGTTTAAATATGGCAAGAGAGCTAAGAAATCATAGGTGCTTATAATAGAAAATCAAATAAACATAAAAAAGATAGCATAGAAATACACATTGAATTGACAAAAGTTCTAGTGTTTGAAGATTGAATGAGAAGAAATCATTCATACATTGTAGATAGAACCACAAAATATACACTTAGTGTTTTAAATTTTGTAAGATCTACAAAATGAGATGATTTCTCCTTGGCTTACAGAGATCTATCTTCTGTTAAACTAAAAACAGATAGCTGAAATCACAAAAGGATATTTGCATCACATAGTTTAGTGTGTCATACCGAAGAATAAATAATTAAAAAAAACCCAAATGCTTAATAATAAGGGACTGGTTGCATACATTCTGGAGAATACTTATGCTTGAATGCTTTGGAGCTGTAGAAAAGCAATAAAAAATCTTCATCTCAAAGTGACAAGTGGAAACTTCAAAGTCATAAACATTTATTTCAAGGATAGGTAAGTTGTAAATAGTAAGATAAGGAAAAGTGTATGACATCTTGTCTTTTAGGTAAGGAGATATATACATGCATACGCCACAGAGAAAAAAAATGAAAAGATAAACTGAAATGTAAGTAAAGCTAAAACATATCTAACTAAAAATTTAACTGAATAAAGAGTTCTAAGAAAGGAGGGAACTATGAAGACAATAGTGTACATTATATGTGGTTTGATTTTAGATCTTTTAAATATTTCTTGGATATCAAAATATGACATTACACCAATAATATAACTTTTTAATCAAGTACGTAATCATCCTGAGAAAAGTAATTGTTCCAGAAGAATTTAGAATACAATATCATTGACATTACCATTTAAATGCAATATTCTGTAAAGAGAGAAAATGTCAAAATGATTCATTTATTGACATTTATTATTATTAAAATATGGTCTTATTCTTGTTCTTGCTAAAATGAAGTAATTGTTTATTTTTACCTTATTAAGATGCGAGAAATTAGGGAAAGATGAATAAATATTAGTATAAATTCAGTGGTTTAAAAAGCCTGGATTTGCAAACTTTCAGTTGGACATTTTATAGCAGTATAAGCACAAAGCTTTCAGTTTTAAATAGCTTGTTTTCTACCTTGGTTCACTGAAAAAGATCTAGAAGTAATTGAAAAAGAAAAACAGACACCTGGCCATATTGCCACAGTGACTAAGCACATCACATTGCTGTTGTCAGTGGGGAAAAAGGCTATGATAAAGTAAAAAAAAAAAAAGGCAAGAATAGTCTACCTAACACCAGGCCACCAAATAAATGAGGATATGAACTTTTCTCTGTAAGTTGAAGCCTCCATAAAACAAAACAAAAAAAATCTCATCTGGGCACCACAATATTGATAGCTGCATGTATATCACTTATAGATATAATAAATTCATGAGAAAATATTTTAATAATATAATCTGATAACACTATGCTTTTATTCATTTATTTTTTTTTGGTTAAATACCTCTTATCCTATTTATTTGGTAATCTACATATTTAGATTCCTTTTCAAAATATTTTAGGTGAACATTTTTTGTTCTAAATGTGTTTGTCTTCTTTCATATTTGACAAGATCATGTAAGATGCCCAGAGATGGACTTGGCTGGCCTCAGCCCATGAGATAGCATTTCTTTAACCCCAGGATGCATTTACTCATGTTGATAAACAGCTTTTCCCCTCTTTTCTCTTTTCCTTTATTTGATAGTATTTCTGTTCCTTAATGAGATCTGGGTCTGTCATTTATACAACTGCAAATGTAGTTTCTCTTAGTGCAAAAAACATTAAGGGACCATGGCACTTTCAAATTACAGGCAAGTAGCAATCTCATTTGCATATTTTGTTTTTCTAACTATTTTGAGCCTGCAGCTGTAGCACTGTGGCATCCGATCCCATCAGATCTCGGAAGCTAAGCAGGGTCGGGCCTGGTTAGTGCCTGGATGGGAGACCGCCTGGGAACACCAGAAGCTGTAGGCTTGGGAGAAGGACCTGGCAATCCCCTCCCAAAAATCAATCTGCCATTCAAAACCCTATGAACAGCAGAGAAGCACTGACAATAGTGTTTCCCCTGTTGTGCAGAGGGTCGCTATGAGTCGGATACCCACTCGACAGCACCTAACAACAACAACTATTTTGAAGACTGATATTTTCTGGGATTTAGAAACAAATCTATCATAAGGTCAGGAGAAATTTGATTATTCTGATAAATGGTCACTCTCAAAAGCAGAGTGAAGTGTTGACTGTGACTCTCTTTGACTAATGATTCTGTCTTTATGAACTCAAAGAATCATCTGGTTTGTTTGTACTGTTTGTTCATGACTGACTAAGAAGAGATCGATCAGAAGAAAAGTGTGCCTTGAGAAACACAGCAGAACTGAGAAGGAAACCATGCATCAGTGTAATACACTTTCGGGATCTATGATCAAAAGGAGTTACAGTTGTTCTCCCTTACCTGTGGGGGATATGTCCTAAGACCCAACCTGGAAGCCTGAAACCACAGACAGTACCAAACACTATATATTCTATATTTTTTCCTGCACCTACATGACTGATAAAATTCATTTTCAAACAAGCCACAGTAAGAGACCAAAACCAAAAACTAATAATAAGATAGCACAATTATAACAAAATAGCATAATAAAAGTTACGTAAATGTATACTGTTTTAAAATAATCAAGACAAATAACACTTTTAGGTCATGGTTGACCAGAGGTAACTGAAACTCCAGAAACAAAAGTAGAGGTAAGAAAGAAAGCATGATTAAAAATCCAAAATAAGCAACACATTTATAAAAACCCAAATATTTGGAAATCAGACAATACTTTTAAAATCATTCCTGAGGCAAAGGGAAAACACAGAAGCTCTATCAATTGTTTATTGTGTTGCTCTTCATGTCTCATGTGAGAAACTTCTCTCTACCTTCATGTAATGAAAATATTCTGTTAGGTTTCCTTCAAAAATTTTATAATTTCAGCTTTTAGGCATGGTTTTATGATCTAACTTGAATTAGTTATTGTTTAGAGTCTTAGAGTTCAGATTAATATCTGCTTATTCTAGCATCCTTTGAAACATTGCCCTATTGATATTTAATTAAATCAATTTATTACCTGTCAAATTTCTAATAACTTTATCAAGGTGGAATTGTTTCTGAGCTCCTTGTTCCTTTATCATTTTTGTCTATCCTTACTTCAGTTCCATACTCTCTTAATTACATCATTATACTGTAATTCTTACCATTAACTATTTTAAATTCTTCTACTTTTATATATTCAAATGTGCTTTGGACCCTCATGCTCTTTTGAATTTCAACATAAATTTTAGAAACAATTTTACAATTTCAAAAATTAATCTACTAGAATTGTAGTTTGGATTATGCCAAACCCTAAACTCAAATCAGGGACAATTGATATTTTAACACTATGGTTTGCTATTGAAGGATATACTCTTTTAAATTTGTAATTAAGCATCTGAACCTAAACATTTTCCTTTAACATCATCTTTAACACCATTCCAATAATTTTGAGATGTACACCCAATTTTCTTTTTTCTTTTTTCTTTTTCTTTTTTGCTATACTGGGAGGTTGAACCCAGGATGTCACACATGCTAGGCAAGCAAACTACCACTGAAAAGAACCCCTAGCACCCTATTCATCTTTTAATTTTGACGAAAGTTCTCATTATGTTTATAGGCTGCCTCTGGCGTCTGAATCCTCCTGCCTCATCCTCCTGAGTTGCTCAGATTACACGCAGGCTTCATAGCACCCAGCTACATCCCCCTATTCAAAATGTGTCCCCATTTCTTAAGATTTTTTTAAGAACTTTTTCTTCTGGTTGTTTACAGAGATCTAGACTTTGTGGATTCATGTTTATCAGCAAATAGGAGTACTCAGGACTATTTTCTTCTTCTTCTTTTTTTTTTTTTTCTACTCAGGAATTACTGTTGTCTTATTCTGGACTCCAATCTATGTTTACTTTTTTCATTTTGTCCCTTATGCCCTTGAGATAGTTCATTTTATCCTTCTTGATTATTCTATCTACACTTTTATTTTTTGATTTCTTGTCAAGTCAGTTGATTCTTGTCTTATTTTTATACAGTCTTATCTTAAGCTAATGAAGAGATTTTTGTGCCATTTTGAACTATTTCTCTTTTAGACATTTTACTTTGGATTGATTGTATCATTTGTCATTCATTCCTGAGGTAACGTAATTTTTATTCATAAGGAGCATAATTTTCTTTAACTTTTTGAGTGTAGTTATGTTACCTGTATAACATCTTCTTTATCTACAGAATCAGAGGAATCTCTGGGTTTGTCACCACTGATAAAATTCTCCTGTACTTTCTGTTTCTTTGCTGAGGGCAGGGTTTGGGAATGTATCCTCAATATTGAGAATAAATTTGTAATTTTCCTTAAATAAAAGCTATTTTTAAGGGGTTAGTTGATTTGGATGGGGTACAGGATCAAAACTCTTTGTCCTTTAATAAATGGCACTTAATTTTACTGGAATTATTGTAGCCCAAGATGTGCTACTTGGATCTTTCCTCATGCATGTGTGATTCGATCAGTATCCAGTGATTTGGGATAGATGTATATGCATACTCCTCTGTTACTGTCCTTCCTGGGATATCTCTTTTTCAGTAGCTGTAGCTGCCCTAAGTCATGTCCTTTCATTCTCCAAGCAAGTGCAATTGTGAAGTTTTCAGCAGAAGTTCAGTAGACCCCCTCACCTTCACCCCACACAATAGATTTTCCTGTAGGCTGGAATTTATTACAAACTAGAAACGAACTGTAGTCTTTTCTTCTTCAAAGCCTTAACTTTTCTTCTGTTTCTGCTGTTTCTTCAAGTTCTTTCAGATATCTTTTTTCTATAACTTTATAGAGATTATAGTTGTCTGCCAGAGTATGGGTCTAAATAGGATCTTACTCTGCCATACTGGCATTAGGAATCCCATAAAACCTGTTATTAATTAGATTCAAATTGAATTATATTCTTTCCTGGATCATATTTATGCCAATTATTTTCAGCATCGTATTTCTCTCCTTCCAAATTTTACTTTTCATAGATGGAAACTGGAGGGAGAGAGTTGAATATAATTCTCCAGAGAAAATCCCTAGATTCATCCCACCAAAAAAAGAAAAAAAAAGACTCAGAGGTTTCTTTTTATGCAATTTTCCATAAAGTATAACAGAAAAATGATTGACTGCTAATGAATATTCACTCATTTATTGCTTTTAAACATGGCTGTATGAACTCTCAGGTGAAATAAGTTTCATGGCACCAAAAAACAAGTTTATCTTGCTTCGTGGATGTACTGCTGAGGAAATAACCACCTGATTCAGGGTGAGTTGGCTACTACTTGACATGTATTAGTAAGCCATCTAGACTGATGTAAATGATAATTAGCTCAGATTTTCTGAACAAATCTTAGAAATGTTTAAGTATTTGAGTAGCAATTTCACAATATTGTCTTAATTCACTAAGCTGAAAAAAAAGTATATAATACTCTTTTCAATTGTAACTATACAAGAACTGAGAAACTCCACAAAATGGGACACCACCTATTTTCTTACCAAAGAAGACAGTGCATCACATAGCTCTCTACAAACATATTTCCCTACGTCCATTAGTAAAACACTGAACAAAACCAAATCATAAACTGTAATAAAACTTCATGCCAGTGTCTCATATTCCTCAGCAAGTATCTAAACACACTTCCTAAATAGAAAATTTTATAGAAACAAGTCTGGCAGATCTAGGATTTTCAGAATATAGGAAGTTTATTCTTATTCAATATAAAAGCACTAATTAAAATAGAGCTGATAAATATTATCCATATTTTATTGTAATCTAAAATATATGGTTTCCCTTGAGAAGCTGAATATTTTCCTTTTAAAAGAATACTATTAATGCATCAACCACAATTCCTGTTTGTTTTTTTTTTTTTGGAACAATACTTATATAAATCAATTGTAAGAAAACTAAATGGAAAATCATTCTACATAGTTATCTACTCCTCTACATTCAGCCCCACCCATTTGTTAGTGTGCTTCCTCTGTCTTGACCCATTTGGGTTGCTGGAACAAAATACCATAAACTGGGTAGATTACAACAACAGAAATTTAATTTTTTTGGTTTTCAAGGCTGCAAAGGCCAACATCAACACACCAGCAGATTGAGTGTCTGATGAGGATCCACTTACCAGCTCATATATTGTACCTTCTTTCTGTGTTCTTACTGGGTAGAAGGCAGCTCTCTGGGGCCTCATTCATAAAAGCATCACCCATTTGTAAGTACTTGACGTTCTTATATGTCCACACTTTAATACCATCATCTTGAGGGATAACATTCACTGAAAGTTACCTGTATTCTGATCATTGCCTGTCTTTGAATTTACTTCTAAATCTGAGGCTAGTAATTCCTAAGTTTTGAGGAATTTTACTGTGCAAGTCAGGCAGAACCTGGAGCTTCTCTGTGTTCTACTTAGAATTCTACTTTCTGGTGTGTTCTAGTTTAATTAAGCCTTTAGCATTTTGACTTTGCTTTGCTGTTCTCTTCATTTATAAACTATTTATGTGCATGTGTAACCATTTTTAAGAATGCCTACTATTGTCATTCTAAAACTATTTTCTGGTTCAAGGAAGGTAAATTAATACATTCAGTACCATGATTCTATGTGAAAAGATTGCAGGATTTTGAAAAATAAGTTTTATACTATTTTCTATCATTTGTATGGGGCTGTTGAAGACTAAAAGAAGAAAACATGAAAAGGTAATCATGAATGTGAATGGAAATACTAGAATACTATTAGTAAGGACATAGTGATGCAAAAATACTATCAAAACAAACAAAAAACAGAATTAAAAAGATCAAAGCATTTATGCTACAAAGAGTCACACAGAGCTCATAATATTGTCAATTGTCTACTCACAGTGGATGAGCTGTTAAAAGGTGCTTTGGCTCAGATGATCTGGACTCAAGCTCATGTAATAAGCCAACTGTAATTGCCTGGCACTTCTCAGCTACATTGAAATGAACTTTCACCACATTTTGCAATTGTTTTTTTTTCTGGACAAGGTTTATTTGGAAGAAAGTATAAATATTGGATCTTCAAGAGACAAACATGCTTTTGCTGGAATTAATGCTACATTTGAGAGTGTATAATTTGATGCAACATTTACCTTTTGGAAGTATTTATCTTGATAAGTTACATTAATTTTTGCTTTTGAATAATAAACTCTATGCATATAAATCGTACAAAATTTTACAAATCTATAAACACCTCTTCAATTTTCCATTTGTTTACTGTGTGGGATGTAATCAAAGAGGTGTGCTGAGGAGCTAGTGTTCATAATTGCCTAGTAATTTTCTTGCAATTAGGAAAAGAATTTTGTTGCTCTGGAGGAGAGAAGATAATATGGTAGAAAACAGAAGGATATAAATATTGAACTAAGTATCAGAGAAATCAGGATCAAAATTTTAGGTAAATTAAGCAAAGATATAAAATAGCTATATTATTTCACTTCCTTTTACCACCAGTTAATAAATTGACATTTCTGTGTCATGACTTGCAGAAATTGGGATGCCTTAGAGTTATGACAAAAGACATCTGTGGCCTGTTTATGTCAGTGGGATGGAATTACCCAGCTTAAAAATAAAACTAAGACTTCATGAAGATGTTTCTCTATATACGTTACCAAAGATTCACCCACACACAGAGAGAAACACACATACACACTCACACACACAAACACATACACACATACGTATATGAGTTCAGTTCTGAGGAATAGAAGGGAACATAAGAAGCTATGATTCTAAGCCTAGAAGATAAAACGTGAAGAAATATGGTACAAAAAGAGAAAAAGAGCTCTCAGAATTTCAATTTGAATTCCATTCTCTTGGATCTAAATGAATATTAAAACATCTAGGGCAAAATTTAGTGCTTTAGAAGTACATTTATTAACCTAATCCTAAATCAAGTGTGATCCACTTATGTACAATTTACTTCATCCTATTTTACCAAGTTAAACATTGTTGAAGAAGTACAGGGAATGACATATTGTACTAAAATACCAAAGTATTTATTTTACCAAAAAAAGTATTTATTTAGAATGGGATTTTAAATGTAATGCATTTTATTGTCTTCTGGAAAAAATCATGATGAAGTACAGGTTATAGATCACCATATAGTTCAGTGAGAAGTAACATAAAAAATAAAATGAGATCACTAAGGAATATTTTCACATCTCAATCACGTATGTGTTGTTTTTCTACACTTAGGATTAATATGATGTTTAAAAATCAGGAAGAAACTTGTTGATTTTTTCATTGTCCTTTGACTTCTGGTCTACAAACAACACATTAAAAATTTAAAACATAATTATTTCTGATAGGTTGCATCAGTGAGCTAGCTTAAATTCTCAGTTTATTAGTCATTTTTTAACACTGTTGTTGTTGCTGTTAGGTGCGGTGGAGTCGGTATCCGACTCATAGCGACCCTCTGTTCAACAGGGGAAACACTATTGTCAGTGCTTCTCTGCTGTTCATAGGGTTTTCAATGGCAGATTGATTTTTGGAAGGGGGTTGCCAGGTCCTTCTCCCAAGCCTACAGCTTCTGGTGTTCCCAGGCGGTCTCCCATCCAGGTACTAACCAGGCCCGACCCTGCTTAGCTTCCGAGATCTGATGGGATCCGATGCCACAGGGCTACTGCTGCAGGCTTTTTAACACTAGACATAAATTTCTGTAGAAGAGATTTCTGTAGAAAGGAGTTCTGCAGATGGAATTTCTGTACATGGAGAATCCTATTTTTGAGCCATGTATGGTGACACACACCTGTAATCCTAGCAACTCTGGAGGCAGAGGCAGAAAGATCACAGATTTGAGGTGAGAAGCAGCCTTTGTAACTCAGGGAGACGCTGTCTCAGTTAAAAAAAATTTAAAAGGGAGTTGAAGGTGTGCAGCTCAGTGACAGAGTGCTTGCAAGGTATGTTCTAGAGTCCAGGTTTCAGCTCCCACAAAGTAAAAAAAAAAAAAAAAAAAAAAAAAGGAAAAGGAAAGAAAATATCACTTTTCATATGAAAATTTCTATTTAGTGCTTATTTGGTATTATAGGGTTTTCAATGGCTAATTGTTTTGAGAGTGGGAATTTGAATTATGGTGCTGGAGATGAATATTGAATGTATCATGGACTACCAAAAGAACCAACAGATCTGTCCTAGAAGAAGTGAAAAAGAGTGCTCCTTGGAGGCAAAGATGTTTAGACAGCATCTGGCAAATTTTGGACATGTTGTTGGGAGAGATCAATCCTTGGAGAAGGACATTATGTTTGGGAGAATGGTAGGACAACAAAAGAAAAAGGAAAACCATCAACTAGATGGACTGATACAGTGGCTACAACAATGGGCTTACACATCAAAAAGATGATGCGCATGGCACAGGGTCAGGGAGTGTTTCATTCTGTTGTACATAGGGTCACTATGAGTCAGACCCCACTCAAGGGCA
Source organism: Pedetes capensis (assembly GCA_007922755.1). Lineage (NCBI taxonomy): Eukaryota > Metazoa > Chordata > Mammalia > Rodentia > Pedetidae > Pedetes > Pedetes capensis. Next base: position 62,393 of record VMDO01011295.1, read on the forward strand.
CCTAACAACAGCAACAACAATTTGTATCAAAGTTGATAACTTTCTTAAAAATATAAATGAAAACATTACTTGGTCTCTGGGTATAAAATTTTAAAAATCAATATATATATTTAATCTTATGTTTAATCACTGTCACATATTTAATCTTAATTATGACATACTTTACATCTAATGGCATTCAATTTCTGATCTGTGAATAGGTATGTCTCCAGGGTGTTGAGTCATCTTTAACTTTTCTGGGAACTATTTATAGTTTTAAGTCTATATATAGTTGTCAGAATTGAAGTATTTCATTTTTTTTTTTTCGGTACTAGAGTTTGAACCCAGGGAATAGCACTTGCATGCTCTGCAAGTGCTGGACCATTGAGCTGCTCCCCAGCCTTTTTTTTTTTTCTTTTTGAGACAGGGTCTCACTAAGTTACACCAACTGCTTCTGGTCATCAAACTTGCGGTCCGCCTGCCTCCACCTCCTGAGCCTCTGGGATTACAGGTGTGTGCTACTGGGCCCAGTTGGTATTTCAAATTTTTGATGCTGTTATGATTTGAATCTAAAATGTCACCCCAAAGGTCATGTGTTTAAACATTTTGTCTCCACCGGTGGGTGCTATCCTAGGCCCTGGAACTCTTGAAGACTGGCCATAGCTTCCAGAGGTGGGTCACTGGTGGGGGCTGCTTCAGAACTTTTAATTGGCCCCTGGTTCCATCAGCCCTGTGCTTCTTGAAGTCATATTAGGAAGCCCAGTGCCCCAGGCCTTGCCACCCATCTCACTACCATGCATTCGTTGTTTCTACAGATTGGAATTCACTGAACCAAGAGCTCCAATAAATCTTTCCTCCAATAAGTTGTTTCAGTCAAGTATTTTGCCACAGGAAAGCACAAGCTTACTAACATAGATACTATTGCAAACAGTACTATTTTCAGTGTGTGCTCATGGCTGAACAGTATTCAGTTGCTTTATATGTCAATTCTGAATTCTGCAGCTTTTCCAATATGGTTTATTATGTCCATTAACTTTGGGGGTGGTAAATTTCATAGAATTGGTTACAAGAATTATCACAACTTTATAATTTTTATTATGACTGACCCCCGTTTTAACTTTATAATCTATTTGAAATGTGGAAATTTTGCAAATTTTTAGAACACAAGTTGTTTGGAGATATTGAAATTATCAGAAAACATTAATGTTCAAACAAATTAAGAAAATTAATATGAATGACTCTACTGAGATGTAGCTCAGATGATAGACTGCTGGCTCTGCATACTCTGAGGCCCTGGGTTTGATCCTCAGCACCTCAAAAATGAGAGAAGGACCTGGAAGCCCACTCCTGAAACAACCTGGAAACAATCAACCTTTGACAACCTTATGAACAGTAGAAAAGCACTGATATAGTGACGGGCATGGTACAGTGTCAGAAAGTGTCTCCTTCTATTGTACATAGGGTCACTATCAGTTGGATGCTACTCAATGGCACCAAAAAACAACAAACTCCCTGTACTCATGATCTTAAAACTAAAGCATATTATTAAGTGTACTAATAATATGTAGCACTTTCATTTTTAATTCTAAAAATAAATGTCAGTAAGTTCTAAATATACAAACAAAGTGATCTTTGCTTGAATTAATCTTTGTATTGGAATGAAACCAATTTGTAGGGCACTGCCTAGAGAGGCAGTTTGCCTCAGGGTCTATCTAGGCCCCTTGGAAGACTGAGGCTTATTCCCCAGGCAGTCACCTTTGCCCTACATCCGGGAACTCAGGGTCATCGAGTTCCCCAAGATGGCACTGGCATCTATTCCCTTGCCTCTGGCCCCTCGACACTGATTGGCTATTTTTAAATCCCTGAACGGCTCCTGATTGGACCATTTGGGAACCACCCCTGATTGGCTACTTCTACAAAACCAAATTTGAATATCCCCTCTGATTGGCTGAAATATGTATGGGGTGACTGCCTCTGATTGGTCCCCAGCAAGCCCCAGAAGAGTATATAAGGGCGGTACATGGAGCAGTCTGGGTCCATTCCATCGACCAGGACAGACAAGGAAGAAATAAAGAACTCTTGGAGCAGAGCACCCGGAGTCTTCCTTGGGAAGAAAGAACCAAGGAGCTGCCATGGGCATAAGCCTCTGAGCCTGCCTTTCTCAAGACTTCTCAGAGCAGCCATGGGCATAAGCCTCCTTTCCGGGCAGCGCAGCTCCCCCTCACCAGAAGATGGCTCTTTGGCTGCTGGTTCCTGCTCACAGCTGGAGTGAGTCCAGTGGCAGGGCGATGCCCCACACCAATTGCCATTTTTTCCCCAACTATTGCACTAGTGTTATATGATTCGTTTTGTGTAATACATCTTAGTCAGAGGTGATTGTAGTTCATTCACAGAGAGAGACAAATGAAGATATAACAAGGGAATATATGAATGATTGGAGGAAGGAAACTGCTTGATTTACAGAAGAAGAAAAAATTGAAGCAGTTGGAAGAGGAAGGTGGAGGAGACGATAGCTCATGGGGCATCTAAATATATGGTGCGCCTTCATATGCAAAAAGAAAACAAACTCCCATCATACCTACTTGGTTTAATGTGAGTTTTAACAAATCATGTGACATTGTTTAATTTTATGTCAATCATCTTCAAAAGTTTTAAAATCATGACATTCTAACTATTATTACCCTCCTATTTAAAATTCTTAAATCAAAACTTCATGTTATTCCTATTAGGCTCTATTTGTCACAATTAAAAGAAAGAATAATTGATCCTGTTGTTTCTTGAATATATATGAATTTGGCACAGTTAAAAGTTTTCAAATGTTTCAGTGTCTTGGCAAATAATTGAGACAAAGGGCAATAATTATAAGTTGGCAGTGTTTACATCTTGAATTATTCACTAGTTTTTATTAGAAATACTTGAATAATACTACCAAAATTTATCACATTCAGTGGAAAGGGATTTGTGCCTGTTTAGAAAATATTTTCAAAGCAAAATTCAAAGTTTTATAAAAAAATAATAAGCACATTTTAAAAACGTAACTTTGTTGTCTTTTTTAGGTGATTTTTTGTACAAACCTAATTTCTCAAGAAAGTTTTCTACTAAATATTTTATGTATCTGAAAGAGAGATTTAAGATATGAAAAATAATATTTTTTCTCCTGCTTTTCTAATTCTTCTTCCACCTATTTACTTACATGCTCCTCTTAACATTATTTTTGCTGCAAAAATGATTTTTAGTGGTATTAATGTAGTCTTACATATTTTAGCATGACATAAGTGATTAAATCCAAATGTTTCCTTTCATGCTCTTGATATCTATTAATTCTTATTTTAAATTAACTGTATCTGATGATGTTTATGGAATATACTTTGATACTGAATAAATCTGGAATGTTTAATCCTTTATATACAACACATGAACACCTGCACATACATATAGTGATAATATAGGTGAATTTAAACACCATTCATTTTCAGGACTATATCAAATAAGACTCAAGACACACTATTAGATTCTAGAATCTATCTGGATTGCTTCATGTATTTTAAGTCAACAAATAATGAGAAAACAGGCACGGAGAAGGTCAGACTTAAAGATCACAAGGATGGAAATTGTTGAGCTAGTTGTACATGCAAGTGCTGTGGCTCTACAGTGGGGCCAATGGCCATCATGTTAAATTGCTTTAGTGAAAGTAAGAAATATGCTTGTTGACTTAGCATTTTACAGAACACAATTTATATAATTAAAATTGTTATTCCCATGCATAAAGGATTTGAATTTGAGAAATGTGTAAAGATCAACTCCATGTTTTAACTGAGGCAATTTTACATTTCATTGTACATAAATGAAAAGCTACTAATTAAATTATTTCAATACCCATACTTTATCAGGACATGAAGAGTACTTTAACCCTGCTAAATAATTCAGGAAATTTTCATTGATTTCCATTTTATGCCTGTAACACACTTAGAATTTTAAGTTGAAATCCCAATTTAAATATCAACGTCCAAGCCAAGAGTTGTGGCACACGCCTGTGCCTGTGAACACAGCTATTTAGGAGATGGAGGCAGTAAGATGGCATTTTCAAGGCCAGAGGCATGTTACACAATTTAGTGAGACTCTGTCTCCAAATATAAACAAACAAACAAACAAATAAAAAGGGGCTAGGGTCCAACTTTGTGGCAGAGCACTTGCCTAGCATGTGTGAAGTCCTGGGTTCAACTGCCCCTTATTGCAATAAATAAATAAATAAATATCGGCATCCACATTACTATTTTGCACACTGGATATGTTTTGTTGTTTGATGCTGTCAAGTCCTGTCTGACTCATAGCAACCCTCACAGGGTTTTCAACAGCTGATTGTTTTGAGAGCCTCCTGGCACATCCTTCTGTTTTTGTGGTGCTGGTGATCGAAACCAGGTCCTCAGAGATTGCAGAGCTGCACTATACCATCTGAGCTAAACTCCAGCCCAGATAACTTTTAGAGGGTTTCTAAATTCAGACCACTTTCAAATCCTTTCATTCACATGTACAATGTACATAGTTAATAAAATGTAGAAAAATGTTAGCCTATCAATGGGATAACTGGACATAGTTGTTAGGTTCAAGGAGATAAACTTGTGGATGTATAGGTTCTCAGTGATTTTTCATTTATCCAATATTTGTTCAGTATCAATGTTATAATTCACACCATTTGATTTATGCTGATGACTCATGACATGGAGTGTTTAGGTCATATATAAGTCTACAGTCTCCTTTTAACATGTTTCATTGAAAATCACACTCAATATCAAGCTTTTCAGAGATGTTTCTTCCAAATATCATTGATATCTAAAGTGTGCCTGAACATCATTGATATTTACCACTGCCTAAGAATAGCACTTGCCTGGCAGTCTCCTCCTGTGTATGCTGGTTATTATCTCTCATATTACCCTTATATGAGGTTGATTTGTGAGGTAGAAACTTGAAATACTTCTGACTCTGCCTATATCTGCAGTCCACCAATTTTCTGTTTATTGTTTCCCATTTTCCATCATGTATTTTTTCTCCAATGAAATTTACTTTCATTATGTGTCTAAAATATTACCACATATAATTCATCTTCTCTATTATGCCCATCCATTTTTATGGTAATATTTTAAAATGTGCTGCCATATATAATTTCTTTCCATGTAAAAAGATTGAGATATTTCATTTTCTAATAATAACCATATGTCTTCCAGAATGAAATACACTCTGTTTCCCTAAGAATTGGCAGACTAACAGGTCTATATGTCTTTTTGTATGAAATGCAGCACATTTTGAAATAGAGGGATGATAGTCCTAAAATCTAAACATGATGATAAAAATTCTTTCCTCATACTTATTGCTACTCTGGATGAAATTGTCCAAACTTCATGACCTATCTCAAGAAACTATTCCTAGTTGTATACACTTGAAATT
>VMDO01011296.1:0-58731 GCA_007922755.1 Pedetes capensis
TACATATACATACATACATACACACTCTCTATATATATACACTCTTACATCTTAAATTATTATATATATATATATATATATATATATATATATATATATGTATGTGTCTGTGCATGTACATATGTATATGTGTTCTTGTTAGGCATCATCCAGTCAGGTCACATATATCATTTTATATACATATATATATGTATGTGTGTGTGTGTATAAAAGTACACACACACACACACACACACACACACACATAAGTTTTTTTTTTGAAGTACTGGGGAGTTCAACCCAGGGCCTGTGCATGCTAGACACATGCTCTACCACTCTCCCACTCTGATATATATATATATATATATATATATATATATATATATATATATATATATATATTACTTTTATACACACACATATATATGTATATAAAATGATATATGTGACTTGACTGGATAATGCCTAACAACACATGCACAGACACATGCATATATTTATTTCATCAATCAGATTAGAAGGTGGAAATTATTTTTTCAAAATAAATCCAGTATTTGCTTTTAACATGACAATATTTGTTCTATATTTGCTCCTAATAGAATGAAAGTTCACAGTTTCATCTAAATTTGTACATCCCTCTTCCAAAGCAACCTTCCCTTGACTCCACCTACCCTTTCTCTTTTCCACCCTCTAGGTGAGGATTTCTTCTTCGACTCTGGCAAAGTACCCTATCCAATCTCTTTCACTGCACTTACGGTGTTGAGATCCTTTGTGCCAGCAGTGGCCGTATTTTAACTGTTTTATATCTCTACTGCCTAACACAGTGCCTGGCTCCTCAAGGGTTCTCAGGAACTTGTGTTAAATTGGTCCTGAGATCAGACTGCAAAGTCCAGTAAAGAACTGCATGAAAAGCAACTTTCATAAGTAAATTGACTTGCCAAGTGCATTTACCTGCCAAGATCAGTCTTGAACATCAGTCTTTCAACTTTATGATAAACTCTTCTCTGGACTCTCAAATCATTTTTGTTTTGAGAAAGGATCTGACTACGTAGCCCAGACTGACCTGGAGCTCACCATGAGTACCACACTGGCCTTGAACTCACGATCCTCCTGCCTCAGTCTCTCAAGTGCTGGGATTACACAGGTGCTCCACTACGTCTGGCCCAAATAAATTGATTTTAGGAACTCCTAGTATCCTCCTCACAGATCTCCTTCCCCAAGTAAAAGCCTTCAATTTGTGTTTGCAATTCAGAAAAAGACTCTATGATTTTTAAGACTATTATATCAAATTTAAACCTTATTACTAAAACACCAGTTTACCTAAGATTCAATAAAGCCATTCAATCTACTAACCAAGATTTCTGCCCAGCACCAGTAAAATAAAAACTGGTATATTTTAAAAATGTTTTGGCTTCAAAGTGGCATTTACTATAACATTATGTTCTCTGAGCCTTACACAGTGCCAGATGATATGAGTTCATTTTTAAGTCCATATTAAGATAATCTAAAAACTGAGGAATGTCCAATTTTGCTTTAAGTCCACAGTCTGGGTATGATTTATCTGGTGTTATGTGTCTAGCCTTTTCATGCATGATCCAAAGCTTTACATTAGTTGGAAGGTATATAATTGTTCTTTCCACCACTAAGCAGTACCTAATAATTAAGTTTTCTATAAATAACCTTTCAAACTATAGTTATTTTAGGGGTCCTGACAATTACACTGATTGGTATAATTAAATTGAGAAATATAATAACTTAGACCATTATAAAAACTTGTTTTATTTATTTATTTGCAATACTAAGTTGCTGAATCCAAGACTGTATGCATTTGCTCTACCACTGGGCTACACCCCTAGTCCTCTCTTTATTTTTTATTTGAGACAGGGTGTTGCTAAATTGTGCAGGCTGCTGCTGCTGCCTTTTAACTCATGATCCTCCTGCCTAAACCTCTCGAATTGCTGGGATTATAGGCATGTACAAAAGCACCCAGCTATAAAAACTGTTTCAGTAACAAGACACTGTGAATAACCTGATATGCTTACTATGTAATCAGTCATATATGCATGTATTTTGAGAATCAGTTTAGTGTTTGGTATATCTTTATACTCTATTTGAAGAAATTATTTCTTACTTTTTAGTGGAGACTCTAGACTTATTCAACGATATTCACAGATACCAAGAAACTTCTGGATATATTGTTATTGAGTCAGTGTCTGACTCATAGCGACCCTATGGGCAACAGCGAAACACAGTGCTTCTCTGCTATTCGTAGGGTTTTCAATGGCTGATTATTTTTGGAAATGGGTTGCTGGGTCCTTCTCCTAAACCTACAGTACCTGGTGTTCCCAGGCAATCTCCCATCCAAGTACTAACCAGGTCCGATCCTGCTTAGCTTCTGAGATCTGAAGGATCAGACACCACAGTAGTATGGCTGCAGGCTCTGAATATATAGGGTTGGCCAATTTGATAAACTGTTTATCACTTACAGTCAACTATAACCCATCCTTAGACATATTTTCTCTTCCTTTATTTCTTGATTTCATCTTCATCAGGCCCCCCCTTGAGCAGGCAGGAGCAGGGAGAAAGCATCTAGAGTTGACCCTCCCCCTCCCTGCAGTCAGGGCTCCACAATGAAACATTTGGGAAATTTTAAAAATACCTTGTCATAAAAGAGCAGTCTCTCTTGTCTTTTTGCTCTTTCTCAATACCAGTTGTGCCATTTCCTTTTATACTGTACAGCATCTGAAATTACTTTTCTGGTGTCCATTTTACAAATATCAAATGATGGAAATGTCAACAGAGGTATATTGAGGAGTACTGGGTGTCTTAGATGTGTTAGGTGTCACAGCCTCTTGCTGAAACTCTGTAAGCGTGAGTTGGCAGTGTAGACACCAGCTCAGAGATGCTGATTTGTTTTTCTACAGTATCATATTGCAAACACAAACTTTTCTTACCCATTACCCAGCTCAGCATTTTGGCCAAAACTCGCCTACTCACCAGCTGAGTATCTGTGATGGAGATTATTTTTTCCCAAATGTATTGTTACTATTAGCCTGCATTTTTCCAAGATGAATCTTATTCTGTTATCAACCTTTAAGTGAAATTACTTGAGGTTTGTATGCTTTTCTAATTTGTGTGTTTTAGTGTCCTTTACCATATCATCTGCAAAAGACATTGATTTCCTCAAGAGAACATCCGCTTCAACATCATTAGGAAAATATTAAACATAAAATGCTCCAATAATGTTTCCTTCAGAGCCAACTATACCTCCCTCTCACTCTTCCCCTTCCTTTTATTATGATCATGAGATGACTTTTCAATCCATGAGATAACATGACATACATGGAGGTCCCCCAGGACTCATCAATAAATACAAAAAAAAAAAAAAAAAGCAAAAAAACCCACCCTTGATATCATTACCTCTTAAATGTGCTTCATTGTCTAGACAAGCAATCCTGATCAAGAGTGTGGCAGTGTTGATGAACTAACTCCTTATTTGAACCTGGTGCCCTGCCTAAAGGTCTGTTTGTACAGCTTGTCCTGAAATGCTCATCTGCAGACTGAAACCCTTGGCCATGTTTACCCAACATGATGCATCCTTAAGTTGGGGGTCAAACAATCTCATCAGATGTGGCATCAATCCGCATCCCATATATCTCCATGTCACTGTGACCCATGGGCTGCTAATTTGTGGTCTGGTCTTCCTCTCTGGAGATTGTCCTTCTTTGTGTCATCGAATGGCTTAGAATTCCTGAGGAGTCGGGTCACCCTAGCTATTCTACCAGCCTCAATTTATGATGGCATAGCTAAACTATTTCTTTTTCACTAAATCATTTTACATATATATGCATGTGTGTATGTTCGTATATGTGTGTATATACACACACACACACACACATATACACACACACACACACACATATATACCAGCCTCAATTTATGATGGCATAGCTAAATGATTTCTTTTTCATTAAATCATTTTATATATATGTATGCGTGTGTGTATGTGTGTGTGTGTGTGTGTGTGTGTGTGTGTGTGTGTGTATGTATATATCAGCCGCAATTTATGATGGCATAGCTAAATGATTTTTTTCATTAAATCATTATATATATGTGTATATATATGTATATAAATATATATATACATATATTTCAAAATTATATATTCTATTTAAAATAGACTGCATGTGTCTCAAGGTGAGAAACACATACTCTTTTGTCCCTCCTACAGACCCTTTGCCTCTGACTCATTAAGGTCCCTGCTGTCCATTCCCTTAGCTCCCTAAATGCCTAAATGTCCTTCACAGCACTCAACACATCAATAATTTACAATTAAATCAAGTACTTGAAACATGATTGTTATTTGCAAGAGCCTAAGTCTTTACAAAGCAGAGGTCAGTGTAGTTTGGTTCATCCCTGGATGCTCAGCCTGAACATAAGGCCTGGCTCACAGGAGCTCAACACATACCTAAGGCTGCTCCTTGATTTGATGAGGGAAAAGAAGCAAGTTATTCAGAGCATGTGGTAATATGTACCTGGTTTCAGGCAAAACTGTACCAACATTGGTTTCCACAAAAACAAAAGGACTTTCTGTAATTTACCTTGGGGAGTCAAAGTCTAAATGTGTTGATAAGTACTTAGTAAGCACACAGCAGGATTCTATATGCACAAGGAACAAAAAAAGAAATAGAAGAAATGGTTGTCTGAAGAGCTCAGTGTCCAGATCCACAAGAATCCCATCATCTTCTCTCACATATGGTACAGAGAAGTGCCAAGGACAAGTGTAAGGTCCATTTCGAGGAAAAAGCTCTTCCACAGCTAGAATTGGAGTGGAGTTTGCAGTATATTCTTACTGACTAGAATAAATTCTAACCCAATATAAGTACTTATAGGTATATGTGTGTATATACATACTCCCTATGTGTCCCACAGCTTGTCGTGCTGTGGGGGCTTCCATGTTGCTGTGATGCTAAAAGCTATGCCACCAGTATTTGAGATACCAGCAGGGCCACCCATGGTGGACAGGTTTCATCTGAGCTTCCAAACCAAGACAGATTAGGGAGAAGGACCTGGAAGACAGCCCACTCCTGAAACAATTAGCCACTGAAACCAGAGAAGCATTGTCAAATACAGTACTGAAAAATGAGCCTCTTAAGTTGGAAGGCATTCAAAAGACAACTAGGGAAGAGTTGTCTCCTCAAAGTAGAGTCAATATTAATGACGGGAATGGAGTAAAGCCCCTGGGACCTCTATTTGCTGATGTGGCACAACTCAAAATGAAAAGAAACACAGTGTCTGCAACAATAGGTTCAAACATTAAAAAAAAAAAGGATTGTGTACATGGCACAGTGTCAGGCAGTGTTTCGTTCTGTTGTATATAGGGTCACTATGAGTCAGACCTGACCGGATAGTACCTAATAACAACAACATATATATGCATACACACTATATATACACACATATACAAATATATGTGTACATATATAAATACAATATATACACATACACTTATATATTGCTTTCAAATATTCTAAATTAATCTTTCTATAGCTATGGTGATGAGGCTACACCATCTATTTGTTTATTTTACTTCCTAGAATGCAGCCACTGGTGTGAGTAGGCATATCAATGTGTTTCACAGAAAATATTACTGTAATACATTATCTCAGTGTCTGCCTGGTATATTGGAAAGACTTCATAAATAACGGCTATGTTTATAAAGGCTTCTATAACATATTCCAGTCTTTTCTTTCCCTTCTTTAAATTCTTAATGCTTTTAATAACCAGCATTGTACTATTCAAAATGTGCTCACTCTCACTGCTTTATTACTTTAGCTGCTTCAGTTTCATCAACAGACCAAGTTCCTAGGGAACAGAGACTTATATTTTCTCTGTGTTTTCCAAAATGCCTGTCATATTGCACATATTAATATTTCACTTACTGACAAATAAATATTTAGTTTATTAAGTTTATTGTGACATTATCATAACTGTATCTTCTACAGTTATATGTTTGTACATAACTATCTCTGTCTGTTTTAATAATGTATAATAAAACATGGATCTACAAAGTTTCATAAACATTATACAAAAAAAGTCCATGTTTGAAGGTAACTCCCATCTTTCCAAGTGGAACTTGCTTGCTTCTTATTTTTTTGTTTTTGTTTTTGCATATAAGAAAACTAGTGATCTGAAATATTAAATGATATCTCAACCAAAAAGTTATAAAACTATTTTATGGCTCATCAAATCATAAAAACTACTAGTGTTAAATAAGATAAAAAATTAGGGATTAAACAAAACACCAACTGTTAAGACAGGTGTATATATTTTTCCAGTCTCTACAGAGAAAATGTAATACAACAATTTACTTTTTATTTTAAGGGAAAAAATTCTTGCCTCCCCAGAGTTAAAAGTACTTTAGTAGAAATAAACTCATTTAATTTCACCAATTCCCTGGGAAAAATTTTGGAGAACATATTAACTCTACATTTACAAATAAAGATATTATCCAGAGAGTTGAAATAGACGGATTCAAGACTATTCACCAGAATTAGTGGTTCAAACTCTAATCCCTTCATGGTAAATCCAAATTTTCCCAATGGACAATATATCAGATTTATGAATACAATCTGATATAAAAATAATTGCTAGATTAAAAATCACATTAACATCTTCCAAAATAGTTCTCCACTGAAACTATTCAAAACCACAGATCTGAGGGAAGTGAAGAGGAAAATCTGGATAATTTCATGTTCAAATGATCTTTCTTTGAACTGCATGACGCATACAGCATCAGAGGATAAAAACTGGAATGATTCTTTCCTCATCTTTATATAATCTGGAATAATAACTGTTTTGTCAGGATAAATTTTAAAATACTGTAGAGAGGAGAGAAATATAAAAGATGAGAACCACTGCTCAAATCCTCACATGGTCTCCAGGGGAAGTCCAAGCAACCAGCAAACCTCTCCTCTGAGAAGGGTTTAACTGTTATATGGTTAATCCATTTGGAACACCTTGTTCTAAGCGGAGGGACAAAAGAGATTTGCTATAAAAATCTTCTACTTCAACTCCCAAGAAGACAACAATGGATTAGGTGACCAGAGAGACTACTTGGAAGCTTCCCTGCTTGCAGTGTTTCTGACTCATGTCTTCAGTCAGGGATAAAGCTGATTTTGAATGATGTGGCTCATGCTTCAGCAATGCTGTGTTCTAGACAGTTCGGCCATATGGAAACTATGAACCGGCTTCATAGACTGGATAGAGATGAGCCAACACAACATTTTTATGCTTTCTGTTTCTATTCAAGTGGTCTAGTGAACAATATATTATCATAAAACATGGCATATTATGTGACTTTGCTTAAATTCTGAGTAGTGCTTATTTTTAATGTTATGTTTTTAATATGAGATTCTTTGAGGAAAAACACACTTTCATTTAACAAAGAAGGCCTGAAATACTTTGGATGTTAAATATAATGCAATTTTTTCCTGCAATGTACTGGCTTATTTTGGTGCATCAATAAAATCACAGCCCAAAAGGTGGGGGTGGGGGGGAAGCCACAAAAATCATAGGCATTAAAGATTTTCTTTCTAGAAAGACCAAGTTTTTATGACGTTTTTCATAATGTTTTATAATGTTTTCACAAAATATTCTAATTACAAAAAAGAAAGAAAGGAAAGGAAAAGGATACAATTTATTGAGAACTACAATCCAAGCATGATCCAGGAGACAATTAGTTTGAGGAAAGCTGAGTGTTCATTGGTAATTTTCTACTTTAATAACTACTAAAAAAGTAACAAACATTTCACTTAAAGTGAATCTTAAAGATTTAAAAAAAGCCAAAAATTTTTTTTCTAGATTGGGCTTAAAATTTAATGAGAAATTGTGTGGGTGAAGAAAAATTATAGTTGTTGGCACAATACCAAAGTGGAACAAAGGAACAGCACTTGTGTGATTGCATATTTTGTATAGAACGTGGGAGGGCTGCAGCATAGATGAAATTAATATGTGCAAACTAACTGCACTGGTTCCTTAGAGGTATTCAGGAGCTATCATATGTACTCACTCAGCTTGTAAATCTTTGTAAAGGCTATGATGAAAAATGATCATATTTCATTATTATAATCAAAATGTAGTGGTCTCAGATGCTTTTCTTAATAAGTAAAAATATAAGACATAGATAATATGGGTACAATTGTTTAAAAGGGGGAAGAACTGAAGGAAATGTAATTTCAATGTTTTTTTTAAGGAGATTTATTAAAACACAATTACATTGTTAGCCTAAGATTAGGAAAGAATAACAAGGTTTTCCTAAATAATAAATGAACCTCATATTTTACAGGTTATAATTCTTGACTTTTGGTATTTTCTATTTTGATTGGAGAAAATATTACAAAGAATTATAAAATTTGTTCATCCTAAGTCACAATGATAAATATGGTGGTGTTGTATTTGTGCTTTATTCATAGCAAGTCAGCAGAACCAAAGACTAAAATTAAAAATTTTTCATTCTGACATAAGCATATGTAAATATTATAATAATTTTATTGATTGTAAATTTACCTTAACTTTAAGATTAATTTTGAAATAACAAATATAATCAAGTGAGATAAATCATATCTGAAAGGAATTAGTGTTTTCTATGTACTCTTGCATTTTTATCTTGGTTTAAAAATTTTTTATAAGACCTTTACCTATAATATTTTACTTCGGCTTATAATTATTATTTACCTCCTGAAAATATTTGTTTAGTAACTGAGATTAGAATTCTACACACTTCTGGTACGTAGTCATTTGTTCACTCTAACAGACTATTTGCTTTGGTAAATATTCTGCCTTCACTGATAAAACCAGCTGCCCAATCACCAAAATGTGCCCTCTGTTGGCACTGCTTCTTTCTACACTTTTAAAAGAGGAGCTTTTGAGGGTAAGAAAGAAGCAGTCTTGGAAGAAACTTGTTCACAGCCACATGGTCCCATGAAATACAGTGCACAGAAGCCCATTTTGACAGTTCAGGGTACAGCAAACCATTTCCTACAACCTGGCATTTTTGTTTGGTGTCAGATTTTAAAACATATCTTTTAAGTCATTATATTACTATCAAATATAATCAAGGCTTTCTTAAAATTGACACAATGTTAACTATCTCTTGTGCCTTTTACATTTTGCTATTTGCCTCCTTATTAGCTCAACTACCTCTCTAACAGATTTGCTCTTCCTTTTCAACATATATGTTCTTGTTGTTGTTGTTAGGTGCCATCGAGTCGGTATCTGACTCATAGCGACCCTCATAGGGTTTTCAATGGCTGAGTGCTTTGGGATTGCCTTGGGAGTGGATTGCCAGGCCCTTCTCCCATTTTTGCGGTGCTGGGAATTGAACTCTGGGCCTCAGAGACTGCAGCGCAGTGCTCTACCAACTGAGCTAAATCCCAGCCCGTCAACATATATGTAGCATGCTAATATTCTAGAGGAAGATCCACTTTTAACTTTTTCTACTTTATCCTAAAGTGTTGCTACTTTTAGAATGAGGTACCCATTGCATGTTTCCAACTAGGGGCCAACTGAAAAATAACCATTTTTTACACTACACTATTAAAGAAATTGCTTTTAAAATGCTTTCCTTTGGGGAACATAGTTATTGGTAAACAACAAAATAAATGTTTATTTTTTATCACGTCAATAAGATATAAAACATCTTTTATCAACAAGAAATTATGAGTCCACATAGCACATCCAGAATAAACATCAACAGTAGACTTAAGATTCATGCTACAACACACGTGCATTTTCATGGTCCCTACAACTTTTACTATAAAGTTTAAATATTTAATGTACTGCTAATATCACTGTTTTGTATTATCTGATGAGAATAAATTTGATACTTCTTCATGGTGCCACCACTCCTCCAGCTCACTGGAAAGAAAGGGACAATCTTGATACAGCTAGAGATTGCAGCAGTATATGAAAGAACCCAGGCTTCTACACACAACAGTGCTATATGCACTAAATACATTTCTGAACACATGCAACTTGCTTTTGTTCTCACTAGTAATATCAATCTAAAGTTCATTTAAAAATTGTTATGGAACAATAAGATAATACCAGTGTAACAGCTATGTCAACAGTGCACCTTTGGCCCTTCTCTTTTAGTCGTCCTATTCATTGTGTAGGTGATCCCTGAGGTAAGAGAGGAATATTATCCTAGATCTCAGTTAATACACTGGATGAAGAAGTAGGTATCCAGAGTTATAACCCTCTAGGATATTTGCCCATCTCTCTGAGTACCAATGAGGAAAACCATAAGGAAAGCAACATTCTGAATATGAATGCAAAAAAAGAAAAACCACCAAAAACAAACAAACAAACAAACATGCATTGAAAAGAGCAAAACCAATTCTGGCTATAACACAGGAAATGACAAATGGTGTGAACATTTTAAAACACTCTACAAATAAAACAGCACTATTCAACAAGATGCAACAAAATAAGAAGCAATGATCCACATCATGAGACACAGAATCATCTGGAATAAGCAGTTATGGATATACAGAGAGGATTTCTTTTCTTACTTGCACAAGTATCTCGAAGGGTTGGAGAGGTCTTTCACCATGAAGCACTCGCCCCCATTCACACAGAAAGTTTTCTCCTTCTCTGCACACTTTACGAGATGGCTGGTCCCAGTGGTGGATGTCGACGTAGCTGGATAGGAGATAAAGAAGGGGAAAGGTTAACATCGATTTTTGATGTCACCTAAGCAGGCTTTAATCTTAACTTCTCTGAAAGGGAAGAGTTCATGTAAGGCACAGGGGACTTCATCAAACTTTCAGATTTGACAAACAAAAGCAAAGAAGCTAAGTACTATCTAGGTATAATTACATAGAGCAAAATTACAAAAGATGTGATTATAGAGTTAATTCATTTCATTGAAATTAAGTGGAAAAAGGTGCTCAACATTTTTAATAACCAGTATTATATCTTTAAAGGTAGGTGGAAAAGAGAAGTTTTATTGTTATAAAATAAAATTCATTTTTCAGGATGGCTCAAAGGGAATGATATCATCAATGAGGCTCAATTTGGATATCAACTTTTTAATAGCAACTAACTGAAAAAATTATTTATTTTGGAAATTATGTTTTATACATATGTTCACTTCCTGTGTTTTAGACAATGTATAGCAAAGGAAAATACAACATAACTTATTTTTTCCAAATGAGAAAAATAGATATTGCACATTATAGAGTAATGACCTCTGCAGTTCATTACTAAAGGTCTGATTGGCAACATACTTTTGAGGAAATGGATGATAGTCCAATATCACTGTAAATGGAGAATCAAGCACTACAGAATTTATTTATTTTGAATTAGGAATATAGAAATGGGCCTTAATTTTGTTTTAGAAGATCTTCATGTGATAACTTGACATTCACTTGTCAAACTTCACAGTCATGTGGCAGTGACGTCAAAAATGACAGCTGCACCACTGAGCGTATGGACTAAATGAAGCCAAAGCACTTAGTCCCAAGGTTCACAGGGTATTTGGCATCAGGACCTCTCCCCACCTACACATCTGGGAACACCACAAGGCAGTGCTCAGGGTCATCCAGAAAGGGTCTAATTTACATACTGTATATCACTGACATTATCAGGTGAGAAGCAAAACCATTATCAAGCCAGAGAAGATCCTGTTTACTCTTTCAGAAAAAAAAAAAGTCTATTATAGGTGAATTTTTTTCTTGTCCACTAACTCATTCCCATAGACTTTTAATTTCTTATCTTTCTTATCAATTTCTATTTCATTACTTGCTTGTGAGTGTCAGACGCTCTGCTTTACATATGCTTGCCCTCTCATGTACTGTTTTTCTGCTTTATTCTGCCTTTCTTTTTCATTTCCTCCAAAAGTCCACATTTTGTTGGGACTTTTAACCTAATTTCTTGTATTCTTCTTGACTTTTATTCTATCTGATCAGAATATTCGACATCTGATTATTCAACTCCCTAATTAGTTATTGACCTTCTTGTTTCTGGGTTTCCTGTCTAAGGTATTTTTAGGGACCACTTCCACTGTTTTTAGGAAAAATAGCAAAGAACAGTCAAAACCACTTGGACCCTGCAGATAGATCTGGTTCAGATACCTTCTACAAGCTCCTGGATGACTCAGATGCTCAATTTTCCTACTTAGAAAACAAGAGTGATGGCAGTCTTGTTAGGTGCCACCAAGTCATCTCTAACTTATAGTGACCCTCATAGAGTTTTAGATGGCAGATTGTTTCGGGATTGTTTTGGGAGTGGGCTGCCAGGTTGTTCTCCCATTTTTTGCGGTGCTGGGGATTGAACCCAGGGCCTCAGAGAGCACAGAGTAGCACTCTACCAACTGAACTAAACCTCAGCCCTGATGGCAGTTTCAGAGGACTTTTATAGAGATCATAATCTGGGTCCACCATGCCTCTGTCAGTTTGCTATACAGTGGGGGCTTGAGAGCTGCTGTGATGCTGAAAGCTATGCTACCAGTATTACAGATATCATTAGGGTCACCTATTGTGGACAGGTTTCAGCTGAGTTTCCAGACTAAGACAGAGTAGGGAATAGGAAACATTCACTGATGAAGATCAAAGAACACAGCCTTTAGTATGGATTGCATCTCAACATCAACAAAACAAAAATCCTTACAACTGGGTCATTATGCAGCTTCATGATAAATGGAGAAAAGGTTTGAAGTTGTCCATGATTTTGCTTTACTTGGTTCTACATTCATTACCCATGGAGGCAGCAGTCAAGAAATCAAAAGACACACTGCATTGGGAAAAGCTGTTGGGAAAAGACCCAATGCATTGGGAAAAGACCTCTTTAAAGTGTTGAAAAGTAAAGATAACTCATTAAAAATGAAGGTGCACCTGACTCATACCATGGTAATTTTAGTCACATCATATGGTTCTGAAAGCTGGACATTGAACAAGTGAGACAGGAGAAGAATTGATGCTGTTGAATTATGGTGCTGGAGACGAATATTGAATATACAATGGACTGCCAAAAGGACCAACAGATCTGTCCTAAAAGAAGTGCAACCAGAGTGCTCCTTATAAGCAAGGATGGCTAGACTGCATCTTATGTATTTTGGACATGTAGTTAGGAGGGACCAATCCCTGGAGAAGGACATCACGTTTGGGAGAGTGGCAAGTCAATGAAAAAAAGGAAGACCCTCAACTAGATGGATTGACACAGTGTTTGCAACAATGGGCTTAAACATTATGATCATGTGATTGGCACAGGATCAAGGAGTATTTCATTCTGTTGTACATGAGGTCACTGTGAATCAGACACAACTCAACTGCACCTTACAACAACAACATAACCTAGGTACAGAAATTGGATCAAAAGTGGCATCCAATGAATAGTTTTAAGTATTTATGTGCAAGTAAAAAAGAATCTTAATGTTAATACTTAAAAATCAAATAAAAAGCTTGGCAATGAAAATCTGAGGATTTGAAAATGCATTGTATTCTTTTATTTTTGTTTTTTATAGTACTTGGGGGTTGAATCCAGGTCCTCACATACACTTGGCAAGTGCTCTACCACTGGGCTGCACTTCCCATCCATTTTTTATTTTGAGACAGGGTCTCACTAAGTTTCACAGGCTGCCTCTGGAATCAAACTTGCAATGGTCTTGCCTTAGCCTCCTGAGTTGCTGGGATTAGAGGTGTGCACCATGGCATCTGGCTGCATAGTATTCTTGAATCAGTACTATGGATAATTAACTACTGGATCATTATTTATTTATTTATTTATTTATTTACTTATTGTAGTGCTGGATTGAATTCACAGCTGTGCAAATGTTAGGCAAAGTGCTCTAGCACTAAGCTACATCATCCCTGGTCTGACTTAATTTTTTAATTACTCCAACAAAAAGTTCTTATCAAAACACTATTCAAGGTATCACTTACAGGTCTGCAAACCAAAGGAAGAAAGGAGTCTGAGGAGAGAAGTGATTTGCCACGTAATATCAACTATACTTTACCAGAATCTTTATCAGAATGAGGGGAATATAATTTGGATCTTTTGGTCAGTAAAAACCATAGAGTAGAGAATATTTCTGTACATCACACAGCACATAACTTTGACATACATTACATCCTAATGCAAAAAACTGGTTTTGTAGGTGCAATGATTAATACATGTTAAAATTTTCATCTATGGCTATTGCTTTTAAAAGATACTTCAAAGAAGGCTGTCTTAACTGTTAAGGGTTTTGTGTTGAAGACTTTCAACTGCTGACAGCATTCCATGGGAAGACAAATTGGGCTGGGTATCCTTTCTGCCCCATGCCACAGCACAGCATGGACTACCTGCAGCAGGCTGTCACCATGCTCTCCTGCAGAGGGATGCTGCACTGCAAGCAGCCTCTGGTGGTGCCTGAGTTTCTGACAGGTTGCTAGGGATTTCTCCTCACCCAACTGAGCAGCAGATACTACACAGGCTCTTTCAAGAACAAATTCTAAGGCTTTTACTAAAAATAAAACAAACACCCTCCCCAAATGCACACAACTCAACATAAATTGTAAGAGAACAATAAAAACTAGCCTGAGGCAGATATATCATCCTTATTCCTTATAGGATTTAGCTCAGTTGGTAGAGCGCTGCGCTGCAGTCTCTGAGGTCCCGAGTTCAATTCCCAGCACCGCAAAAATGGGAGAAGGGGCTGGCAACCCACTTCCAAGGCAATCCCAAAACAGTCAGCCATTGAAAACCCTATGAGGGTCGCTATGAGTTGGATACCGACTCACGGCACCTAACAACAACAACAACAAATTCCTTATACTTGCTGATATTGTGGGATTATCAAAATAATAAAGACTAATAAGTACATAATAAAAATAGAAATAACGTCTTTTTGGGTCCTTAAAAAATATTTCTCCCTTGAGTTGATGTTTTTACTACCCTTTATTATAAAAGCATTATAGCTATCTTGAAGCACCCAAGCTCTGACACATTCCATTGCAAAATACTTAGATAATTACTTGAAAGTAGTAATGAGACATCTGATAGAAGGATAACTCTTAGAGGGAAATGAAGTAGCAACTCTCACACAGTTGTGCTTAGCACTGTTATCCTTTAGCAGCAGTGAGGTTAAAAAACGATCATGAATTGTGAAGCAGCAATTAACTCCCAGGTGATGTGAAGTGTGAACTAACAGAATACAGCTGCTCTGAACCAGCAGCCAAAGACAAAGACAAAAAATAAGTTGTAATTGTCAGAAGAATCCACAATAGAGATGGTGCTATCCACATATTTTTCAGGTTTTTGCAAGGTTTCCTTTCTCTCTCCTGGTTGATCACAGTGCACTGTCAATTTTAAGCATCTATGCATTTTGCATGGATCTCCTTTCTTTTGACCTTGTACACACTTTTAATGCTACGTCAGTTTCCACTTGGTAATGATGCCAGAATAAAAAGAAATGGGCAAAGCAGGTCCTACATCTAGTTATGCAAACCCTGTTCTTTCTGAGGGAGCTGGGAGGAGTTTACTGGAAGGAAAGCTAGAAGGCTGCGCAGGCAGAATGTAGTTCAATATATAAAAGATGACCCCTAGGAGTAGTGTTAGAAGAAGCTGAAGTAGATCTCACCCACTGAGTGCTCACTAAGATTTGTCTCCCTCTGCTTTGTGACAGCTTGTCACAATTTGGGTGTTATCATCTAATAAATGCTAAATGAATAGCAATTAAGAGCACTGCTAAATACGTTTCCATTACTTTTATGTTTGCCATTTATATGAATTCTTCATCCCAAACACGTTTTCCTTGACAGGTTATCAACTACAATATTGTAAGGAAGAAAGTATAAATAAAGTAGTAAGTTAGTATCAGGGAAGGTACTACTTGTCTTGACAAAATAAGTGAGGGCTAATAATTGTCCCCAGGAAGCCTGGCCAGTCACCTGACTTAGCTGAGGATTTGGAGATTAAGATCACTATCTAGAGCCAGCAGAAATCCTTTGCTACACAATAAGACTGCTTCCTTCCTTTCTTCCTCCTTCCCTTTTTTCTTGCTCCCTTCTTCTCTCCCTCCATTCTTTACTGACTGCCCATTAAGTACAAGAAATAATAATGACAACTTTAGATACTGGAACTAAAAATTCTAAGACTGTAACCAACTCTCTCTAAAAGAAGACTGTTACTAATAAGATGTAATGAAATGAATACCGAAGCTATTGACCCTGAGAACCAAGTAAATTGTGCCAATTACTAGAAGTGACTATGGCCTGGTGACCTGCTTCAGTTAAATTCACAGAATTATTGTGAAGTTTGTTAAAATACTTTGTTGGCTGCAACAGTGCACACAGATGTACGATATTATTCCTATTATTGCTGGCATAAAGGTTGGACAAAGAAAAGAAAAAAAAATTCTATCCAGACTTTGGAATTTTATAAAATTAAGGCTCAAGTGTTGCCTCTTAGAAAATAATTCTCCAAAATATGAGGAGAGATGGACTATTTTGGAAGTGGAGTTGTTGAATAATTGTAAAGCATTAAGTTCATTAATGTACAACTCCAACTTTATTGTAACTACTTTTCAATTTCTAAACACTAAATTGGCTTACAAAATAAAACTGAGAAACAAGGTGACTGAAGAGAAAGAAAATGAGTATCTTAAGTGCATGATTATTTCCAACTTTAGTATTTACACAATTCTATCATATTTCTAACTGAGCTTCCAAGTTATATGAAATAATGTACTTATAGTATTGTATGTTATTTTAACAGTTTAGAAACTATAACACATGTTATTTTATTTTATTTTATTTTATTTTGAGACAGGGTCTGGTTAAATTGCCCAGGCTGGACTCAAATTCATAATCCTCCTGCCTCAGCTTCCCTAGTAGCTAGGATTATAGGAATGAACCACCAGGCCAGCATGCTTAGAATATTTTAAAAATATTGTGAAGTTGATATTATATAGAACATAATACAAGGTTTATTTGTAATTTAACATTCTGGAAGTTGTTCTATTACACACTTTTGTAAATATTCAGAATGAAAATTCGAATAATAATTAAGTGTTCTCTGCTTATTAGTAAATATCTCCCCACAGAACCATACAGCTTTTCCTGCAGAGTGGCAGGATTTTTCTTGTTGGGGCAGGTTGAAAATTAAAATCATGCTTAAAAGAATGGCTTGCTTTCTCCCTTGTTTTAAAGGGTATTTTCCTTATCAGTGGAGTAGACAGCACCAAGGGACTACGGCTATTACACAAGTGCCAATTGCTGATAAGAACTTACTCTATTCTCCTTTGACAATTACCAGGAATTAGGATAAGCAAACACTGTATACCCCACAGAACAATCATTAGATTCTTTCCAGATGGAATACTTTTAAGAAGATTCTTAATGATTTATTTGCAGAAAATTATACTGGGTAACGATGCAGTTTTCTCAATGAAATATATAAACTTTGAACATTTTTAACATTCCATATTAAGCAGCAAGTTACTACAAAGTAAGTTTTTAAACCTTACCTGTGATATCTTCAATGCCTATGTATTTAGAAATCTGCATGTTTTCTTGCTCTTTGATTGCTTAGTTTAAAAAATCCCCTAAAATTATTAGTCCTGCTCAGAATATGGCTCCTCTGCAATTATGTATTAAAGGGACATTGCACAGTGGGAAAAATGCTTAGGTGGCTCTTGAAAGTGAAGCCCAGCAGGAACTGCTGTGCTACCTCATGCAGCATCTCTAGGTGCCAAGGAATTGATCAGGTCCAAACAAAAAGTCAGAGCCAGATTGGAACCACGGAAGCACTGTCATTTTACATTGGCATTTTTTTTTCCTGCATAGTAATTTAATCATTTGCTGAATAGCAAATAGGTACTTTAAAAGGAAAAAATGCCAGGGGGAATCTTTCCAGACTTGGAGGTGACCAGAGTCCATACTGTACCTGAAAGTAACACTCCATCTCTCTTGAACTCTCCTTTATTGAACTCTGCTAAAGAAACCAAAGGGGGATAGGGTGGGAGTATTGCTCAATGGTAGAGACCCATCTAAAGTGTGCAAGGCCCTGGGTTCCATACCCAGTAAAGAAGTGAGAGGAGAGGAGGGGAGAGGAGAGAATAGGAAAGGAGAAGAGAGGAGAGGAGAGGAGAGGAGAGGAAGACAAAACAAGGAAGGATGGAAGAAAAACAAAACCTATCAGGAGGTCATAAATGGAACGAGAATGTTCACAGCAGAATTAGGGTATCTGACTTCACAGACTTTAGTTGTTGCTGTTGTTAGGTGCCTTTGAATTGGGTCCAACTCATAGTGACCCTATGTACAACAGAGTAAAACACTCCCTGACACTGTGCCATACCTGGCACTATATCAGTGCTTCTCTGCTGTTCCTAGGGTTTTAAATGGTTGATTGTTTCAAGAGTGTTTTGGAAGTGGGCTGCCAGGTCCTTCTCCCATTTTTAGGGTGCTAGCGATCGAACCCTGGGCCCCAGAGCACACAAAGCAGCACATGACCAACTGAGCTAAACTCCAGCTCCTCACAGACCTTAAGGCTTACCAAATAAACTGGAAGCATTTAGAATTTTCTGGACTATCTACAAGGTGACAGTGTCTCCAAAGAACAAGTTGACACCAAAGTCAAGGGAGATTAATTGGTTTAACTGATGACCTTGGGCTTTGGGACCATTTAAAACTATACAGAATGGTAGGATTAGAAAGGACCTTAGCACATTTTATAATTAATTTATCCTACATTTTAAAAGAGGATTCTCAAAAGAATGGTTCTGCAGTTTTTAATAAAATATCTCTAGTTAAGAATTCACCAACATGAATAGGGGAAGGCTGACCAAAGTCACACAAGTGAATGAGGAAACAGTTGCTTTTTGTTTTGTTAAATATGTTTGGGACTGAAGAAGGTTACTAAGACCACCTTGAGATGCTTTTTTCCCTTGTAAGCTCTCTGGGCAGATCCTGACATTACTTCTTCCTTCTTCAGTAGAGTGAAAAGTGACCTTGGCATGTTTCTCCTCATAAAACAAAATTATATTTTTTTTGTTATTGCATTGATGTAATTTATAGCTAAACAGGAAGCCGAATTTCAGTTCCCAGCAGTTTCCAAGCAAATGCTTTGTTGTCATTAGTGCTAACCTTGGAAAAATAAGAATGTCAGGAAAGGTTATTTGTCAAATACACAAGTTGCTGGAGCTTTCTCTCTCTCCCATTTTTTTCTGACAGCATATTTTATTCACAACATAGTCCAATCACCCTAATCTACAACTTCTTAGAGAGCACCATCTCAATGACACAAATGCCTTGGAGGATGTCACAGTTCTTCCAAAGAAGACTCGGCATCTTTCAATAATTAACTGAGTGGAGTTACAAGAAGAAAGCTGCATTTTCTTCTTCACAAAGCCAATAATCTTTTCTTAGCTAAGAAGCCAAATCCAGAAACACAGTTCTTCTGTGCATTTTCCACTAGTCACTGACAGCTTTATATGAGTATAAAATTTCCATAGCTGGGAGTCCACACACTTTCAAGCTGTCCCTTGAATCTTTTCCCATCCCCTATTCTGAAGGAGTATAATCTGTCTAGCCTGTAAATATTAACAGTTCATTTGATTTGGCTTAATTTGGTATATTTATAAATCTCACAAGGCTAAATGTTGAAGGCACACATTCTTTACTATAGTCTGTATTTTCTACCAAGACCAACTTGGTTGGGAGAATGTCATGTCAATGTAGGGAATGCTAACCTGTCACTGTCCAAGCTAGTCAAAAGGTGTGAGCACCAAACCAAACAAAGAAAACTCAGCTCCCAACAGTGATCAAGGATGCAGTTATTCAGCCAGCTACTGAAATTAACATGTGACACTTAATGACATAGGTTAATTTATTTATCAACTAAAATACCTTTAGAAATGACAGTAGGTGAAAGATCAAAAGACAGAAGCCATGAGACAGATTCATTATCTTATTCAACAAAATAAAACACAGTCCTGACCTATGAAAAAAAATGAAAGCCCTTTGGTCATTTCAATATATACTCGACCAATGTTTGATAAAAGTAAGTCAAGTTCTATAAAACTATCTATCAAACATTCTTCTCTCCAAACTCAAACTCAAACCTTAATTTAGTGAAATATGAGTTCAAACATAAAGGAAGAGAGGTAGGTGAAAGGATCATATGCAGACAGTGAAAGCCAGACTCTCCAGAACGCTGCAATACAAATCACTGGGTTTTTCAGATAAAATCAAAAGGGGGAAGAGAGACAGAGCTAGAGCTAGAAACAGTGGAAGAAGAGGAAAATCCCAAATACAGAGACACAGAAAGGAGGGTTAAGACATATCTACCAATCACAATGTGAAAACCTTACTTGAATACTGACTCAAACAAACTGATATATGTCTGATATTCATGACAGCCAATCCGACCTCCATCTAAATACTTTACTAAGGGCTCATCAACTTTCGTGTATGAAATCTATCCTGGTTATGTTTAAAAATGGAATAGTCCTTATTTTTTAGAGATACATAATGAAATATGTGCACATTAGATGATAAGATGTCTAGGATTTGCTACAAAATAGTAAGAGGGAGCCTGTAGCTGTAGCACCCTAGCATCTGATCTCACCTGATCTCAGAAGCTAAGCAGGGTTGGCCTGGTTCATCCTTGGATGGGAGACTGCCTGGGAATGCCAGCTGCTGCAGGATAGGGAGAAGGACCTGGTAACCCACTCCTGAAACAATCCGCCATGGGAAACCCTTTGAATAGCAGAGAAGCATAGACAATAGTGCCCAGCATGGTACAGTGTCTGGGAGTGTTTCATTCTGTTGTACATAGAGTTGCTGTGAGTCAGACCCACTCCATGACACCTAACAACAACAAGTAAGAGGGAAGGGAAGTGGCAGGGATCAAAATGAAACAAAGTTATAACTGCTGAAGAGGGTGCTGGCTACATGGACATTCATTATACTAGTCTTTCGTTACCATATGCTTCATATACATTTTTAAGTGTATATTGTATATGGTACTCTTTTTTTTTTTTCTTCAGTGCTGGGGAATGAACCCATTCTAGGCAGATTCTCCACCACTGAGCTACATCCCCAGCCCTATATGTTGTTGTTGTTGTTAGGTGCTGTTGAGTTGGGTCTGACTTATAGTGACCCTATGTACAACAGAACATGAAACACTTTCAGACACCATGCTGAGTTGGGCACTATGTCAGTGCCTCTCTGCTATTGATAGGGTTTTTGTTGGCTGATTATTTCGGGAATGAGCTGCCATGTCCTTCTCTCTAGCCTGCAGCACCTGGTATTCCCAGGTGGTTTCCCAACCAAGGACTAACCAGGCTGACTCTGCATAGCTTCCAAAATCAGACGGGACTGGATGCCAGGGTGCTACAGCTGCAGACTATAAAGTACATTTTAAATATGTGCTTATGTATGTTTTCAACTTAAAAATACAAATACTGATTTCAGGTTTTTCAAAACATGTCTTTATAAAGTTAAAATGACTCTTTATATCAGAGATCCCCAACACCTGGGCCCATGTGTCAGAAGCCCATGTGTCAGGAAGAGAGCAGTAGTTGAGTGGGGAAGGAGGGCCAGGGAGCAAAGCTTTCTCTATCTTTACAGCTGTTCCCCATGGCTTGAATCATCCTGAAACCTTCCTCTCTCAGTCTGTGGCAAAATTATTGTTGTTGTTGTTGTTAGGTGATGTCGAGTTGTGTCCAGCTCATAGTGACCCTCATAGGGTCTTCAATGGCAGATTGTTTCGGGACTGTTTCGGAAGTGGCTGCCACATCCTTCTCCCAATGGAAAAATAGTCTTCCACAAAACCGGTCCCTGGTGCCAAAAAGGTTTGATTGCTGCTCTATATTATTTAAAAGTACCTACCTCTGGCCAACAACTTAAATCATGCTTAACATTGTAACTCTTGAAGGGAGAGTGTTTCCATAAATGTTAAGAACAAAGCAAGGATGTTGACTATCATTGTTAATATTTAACATCTACCTGAAAGTTCTAATCAATGTAACAGGGCAGGAATTTTTAAAAAGCCTGTGTTGTAATTTTATGAAATGAAAAGATAAAACAAATCACTATTTGAGAATGATATAGTTGGATACTAACATTAACTAATAACAAGCAAAACCAATGAAATAAAGGAATATTCACAGAAGCAAAAAAAGTATAAATTAATTATATCAGTCGTCACTGAAACTAACAACAAATGTGCACAACAAGTCATATTTTAAAAGTGTGATATACTCAGAAGGTAAGACCTATGGCTGTGGGAGATGACACTCCGTTAAATGGAAAAGCAAGTAGATTTGTGGAGGTGGGAAAGCAAATGCCATGTTCAGTGCAAGTTAACAGCTCAGTTTGACTAGAACATGGATTATAAATAAGGAGGTGAAGTTAATGGACCTATAAAATAATAATGCATTCATATCAGAGAAGCCCTTGATATCCCTGGCTGGAATTAATGTTTAATATGAAGTCTATGGAAAGAGTTAGGTTTTTGAGTAGAGTTATGATTAATAAAATTGATGATGTATTCCTGAGCCTTTGGAAGCAGAGAAAAATGCTGATTAGAAGAGTGAGGAAGTTATCTCAAAAATCTAAAGAGAGAAAGAGTGTTCAAACACACAAGATAATGATAGGAAAGAATAGGGATCATAATCAAGAAATAACATTACTTTGTATTCATTTATTTTTTGCAGTGCTGAGGATCAAACCTAGGACTTTGAACATACTTTGTATTATAGACATTAAAATTAATCAGGAGCTAGACACCGGAGTTTATTTGTATTTCACGCCTTGCATTGCACCTCTTTCTAAGGCACTCAAACTGTCAAACTCACATTTTCTTACTACTCTCTACACAATCGAGGAACGATCCACCATGTAGTAGACTAAGGAAATGATGCTGTTCTCAATATTCAATACTCATTGAAAACACTCAAAAGTCTGTTACCATCAAGACAACATTACTGATGCTTCCCTAGTTTGATGATATCACATGACTGTTGATAGAAAGGATATCCTGAAGTATAGATGGGGCAGGGTGATATAGTTCAGTAGTAGAGTGTGTGCTAAGCATACCAGAGGCCCTGGGTTTAATCCCCAGAACATATACACAGAACTAGATGGTAATACAGTTTGCCTAAAATTATAAGTTTCTTACATAGATGGTCAAGACAGTATGTTCCTATGCTTTAGGACAGCATCTTCAGGACATAAATCAATTTTAGGAAAATGTCTTAAATAATTTAAATTTTCAGTGCTTTGCATCAAGAAGCCTCCACACAAGTATCACAAAAATGATTGTAGGAAGCACAGACACAACTCTCCACATGGTCTAGGTTTCCGGCAGCTCTCTGAAAGTAGCTCTCAAAGACAAGAAGTCTGAATAGTATTCCTTACAATGTTGTCCTTGCAGCTCAAAATATGCCTCACGAAATCCCTGGATTGAACACTGCTGCATGCCATTTACCCAAATTACTGCAATTCTGCGTTTGCGTGATGTCTATTGTCATAAATAGCCAGTTTCTGTTTCCATAAGCACAATATTTTCCTCCCAGAGGCCAAGGATTGCTGCATCTAAAGGAATGAAGTAGTAACAGTGTGTCAGAGCAGATGAATCCCGCTCTGTAACACTTGGCTAATTTCAGGCCATATATTTTCCCACAACTCTCAGGAGTTCCTTGCTCCCAGGTTTGTGATCAGAGTAGTCAAACATCCCTCTCTGTAATATGATGTTATTAAATGCATATCTGCAGGTTTTAGGCTCCCAGTACAAATTCCATGTAACCAAATAATGCACAGAAATCTAATATTTTTTGATAGCATATTGATGTTTCACACGTGATCAATCTGAACAAGAACAAAACAAAGTTTCAAGAAAACATATAATTTTAAATGCTTCACCTCAAGAAAACAATTTCCTTTTTGTCTTGCCCTGCTAAAGGACCAGCTGGTCCCATAATATTTAGTTTGTAATAGGTCTTGTTTCTCTAGAGAGAACATAGATTCCAGGTCAGAGATGGGGGCAGTGAGGAGGTAATGTTACAGGCAAATTCTATGCTGTTATAGGAGATGGGAAAAATGATAAATGAACTCTGAAATGACATCACACCGAAGAAGCTATCATTAAAATCTGAGTGGGCTTTGTTTGCTTGCTTGCTTGCTTCTGTTTTTGTTTTAAAATTTTGGGCTTCTACATCCAAACCAAACAAG
Source organism: Pedetes capensis (assembly GCA_007922755.1). Taxonomy (NCBI): domain Eukaryota; kingdom Metazoa; phylum Chordata; class Mammalia; order Rodentia; family Pedetidae; genus Pedetes; species Pedetes capensis. The sequence continues at coordinate 24,198 of VMDO01011296.1, forward strand.
CAGCAGGGTTTTTTTTGTTTTGCTTTTTTTTTTTTTTTTTTTTTTTTTTTTTTTTTTTTTTTTACTGTTGACATTAACCTTTGTTCTACAGAAAGGAGCAAACAGGTACACACACTGAACTCCTTTTCCAAATTTGTTGTTGTTGTTGGGTGCCATCGAGTCGGTATCCGACTCATAGCGACCCTCATAGGGTTTTCAATGGCAGATTGTTTCCGGATTGCCTTGGGAGTGGATTGCCAGGTCCTTCTCCCAGTTTTGTGGTGCTGGGAATTGAACTCGGGACCTCAGGGACTGCAGCGCAGCACTCTACTGACTGAGCTAAATCCCAGCCCTTTTCCAAATTACACGATATTTAAAAAAAAAACTATAGCCATGTGTTCAGCATCTCACCATCACATCTGGCCTCACTGTTGCATAAATATTATTTGTTGTTGTTAGGTGTCGTTGAGTCAGGTCCAACTCACAGTGACTCCATGTACAATAGAATGAAACACTACCCGACACTGTGCCACGTCCAGTATTTTGTCAGTGCTTCTCTGCTATTCATAGAATTTTCAATGGCAGATTGTTTTGGGAATGGGTTGCTAGGTCCTTCTCCCAAGCCTACAGCACCTAGTATTCCCAGGTGGTCTCCCACCCAAGCGCTCACCAAGCCTGACCCTGCTTAGCTTCTGAGATCATACAGGACTGGATACCAAGGTGGTGTGGCTGTGGACAAATACTGTTTAGTTGCTAGAAAAAGCTAATGGAAATCATCCTGGGTTTGGTGAAATTGGAAGAGAGAATGGTGAAGCATAGAAAGACAAAGGCACAGTAGAGGCTGGGGCTTATCTCAGTCTGACTGCCACCTCCCTGCAATGCCAGAAACAGCAACAATGAAGAAGATTCATGTGTTGGACCTTAGTTATAATTTATTAGCTTTTTCCTGGCAGCACCATATCTATCTATGTACATGGGCTAATAAAATACTTCCATCTCTTGGAGCTACAGTAACTCAAAATGACTGAGGTGTTCCCCTATTCTTTTAAAACAACCATTTTTGTAGATGCTGCAAGCATAAGTGTAATATAGATGTTTGTTCTTTCTCTTCCATTACTCAGGGGCTTTCATACCCTAATATGGACAAGAAAAATAGCACAGAGCAGGGGATAATGGATATTTAGCACACCAAGGGAATAATGCTCTACTAAGCCACCTAATTGTCAAAACATTCCAAAGCAAATCCTAAACTGTGTCCAATTTGCCAGTTTCATCCCTTATATTCCCATAAACTCTCTGGAGAGGAATCAAAAGTGTTCAGTTGAGATTAGCTATTTATTCAAAAGCATTGTAAAATGTTTGCAGTATTATCAAATAATATGTCCAGTAGTAATCTCCATTTCTAGTTTGGCTCACATGTTGTTGTTAGGTGCTATGGAGTTGGTTCCAACTCACTGGCAACCCTCATAGGGTTTTCCATGGCTGATTGCTCTGAGATTGATTTGAAAGTGGATTCCCACATCCTTCTCCCATTTTTGCAGTGCTGGGGGTCGAACCCAGGTTCTCAGGGAGTGCAGTGCAGCTCTTGTCCAACTGAGCTAAACCCCAGCCACTAGCTCACATAGGCCTGGTAAAACCTAATGAGGAATGTTCCAATACAAAAACCACAGAATCCAGTGACATCCATGATGAGGAGACATGTGCCTGAGTTGTACTTCTGAACCCCCTGGGGAAAGAGCACAGGCAACTGGTAGGCACTGGTGATTCTTCCACGCAGAAAGGCTTTCCAGGAAAATGAGACTACTAACAAGAAGAAAACAGATTGCTAATCCTTCATGCTTCTCTTTTAAGAAATCCTTACTTCTCAAGAATTTGGAAATGTAGCATATTTTTATTGAAAGGGCTGGAGGTTTTTCTTCATTTCATATCTTTTGGTAATCACAGGGAAGCAGCTGTCTCTTACTAAATCTCAGTCGCAAGTGGAAGGCCTTTTCTGTCCTGGTTCTCCCTTCTTCTTGGCCTTTAAGCCCTCAGGTTACATACCAAATTCTCTATGGCTTGGATTTTTCTCAAAGTCTGAAGGACACAGGGAAGTGAGTCATTGTTCTATGGAAGCTACAAAAGTCTCAAGAATTAAATGGTGATAATAAAAAGGACCTTAATTGCCAGATAAGTGTCATAAGAATTCAGCAATTCTTTCTTGCCTCTTCATATAGTTCTCCATAAAAAGGTTATCAAATTCTGTTAAATAAGTACCTGGATATACCACAACCAATGGACCAGGCCTGTGGCTCAAACTTGCAGGCGTAAATTCCCCACTTGCTAGAGTGTCACAGTGCTCTGCATCTGTGCAGGTGTACATGTGCATGTATTTGTGTGTGTGCTTGTCTGCATGTGTGTCTGTGTGTGTGTGCACATGCCTATGAGTGTGACTTTCCCTCCCTTGAAAAATCAAACTGCACTCTATCACCTTTTGGCTGATAGGTTGGTTTTGGTTCTTTGGTATTTTGTAGAATAAATGACAGGGACCCCAGGGTTCATTGGTAAGTAAGGATGACAGCTACTTCACCCTTAACTGTCTCTCATCACTGGTAATCCAAGTTCTTTTCTTACAGATAGGAAAACGTCCAAGATGTCCCAGGAACTTTTCCCCTCTGCTTTTGTTTTCTAGACTTTTTGTTTGTCTATTTAATTAAAATCAATTCATATTAATTCACCATAAACCAAAAATAATTTTAAGCAGATTGAATATACATTGATCCATTACTTAACACTACTAAAACATGATTATTCTTTAACATTTTATAAAATGCTAATTTATCCTTTGCCAAATTCATGCTTGAGCATTTTGTTGTTTTCATTTTCTGCTTGTTTGTTTGTTTGTTTTAAGGTTCATAAAACCATTTCATCTGACAATTATTTTAGGTGCAAATGACCCATATAAAGGTGAACAAGCAGAACATATGGATGGAACAGAACGGAAATTATAAATGAATGTGTAGTATCAAAATATTTCTTCTCAAATCAGAACTAGGCACTGGCATGCCCATAGCAACAACCATAGAAAATGCTGCCCACACATTTTTTAAAACATAAAAGAGTCTTACTTGTGAATATCAGAGAGAAGGTAAACAACAAGTAGTCTGATGCTGGATTTATAGGAGAAAAGGATGGAGGAGGAAGGATGTTGGCTATGTGAAAACCTGCCACTTCTTGGGACCTAGACACTGAATTTGAAGTTCAGTTCAGTAAGAAAGGTCCTGGATGCCAGCTTTGTAAGATTATTCATGCTGTAATATCCTTCAAGGGATAAAGGTAGACAGATGCAAGAGGGCTTGCTACAACCAGAAGGATTTTTGATAGCCAAATCCTTTCTTTAGTTTGTTCCTAGTTTGTTTAGTTTGTTTAGTTTGTTTAGTTTGTTCCTTCTTGTGAAATGAGCAATATTCCTTGGGCTGACCAACTAGAAGCATAGTACAACTTATGGAAAATTCTAGCTTTAAATCCTGATATGAATTGGAGTTTCCCATGCAGAACTTTAATAACAGCAGCATGATAACACAGAAAAACAACTCAGTTGAAAAAGGCTAATGGAATTTAATCTATTGGGCTGGCAATGTGATCTGTGTTGCTGAATCACATTCGAGAGACAGGTAACCTAAGATTATATGTAAAAGTTAAAAGACAGAAGGGCTCTGAGCTGGGAACTGAACCCCCTGGTCTTTTGACTTGTGGGACCAGCATTCCTGGTAGTAGACAACAATGGTGACCATTTTAGCAACCCTGAAAAAGAAGTCATGAATGATCTAATACTAGAGATAAGAGATATGTCCGAGTTAATAAAATTTCCACTCTATTTTATAAGAAACTCTGTGACCAGACGTTGCATGAGGTCAGAACAAAGTTCCAAGAGTGCTTAGATCAGAGAACCACAAAGAGCAGAGATCCACACAGAAAGAATCCATTACTATCGTAAGTAGAAAAACATGAGAGGTGGCACTGAAGGCTTAGCTGTAGCTACCCTAAAAGTGACCAGGGATATTCATATTCCAAATCACAAAGAGAAAATACTCCTAATGCTTAGCTAAACTTGATGATGTCATAAGATAAAATATGACACATTTAACACTAGGTGAGAAGTAATCATTTTAATGAGGCTGACACAGATCTTTACTGATTCCAAATATAGTATTTATATTTCAGCATTTCCAATTCCCCAAGCATAATTTATAACAAGAGACATGTATTAGACATTATTCAAAAACTCAGTAAGAGGCAGAGTTGCTGCAAAATAGAGAGTTGGCCTAAATGCCCGTTCACCTTTCTTGCTCATTACTACTCTTTTTGTTAATAATAATAACTACAACAATAAATAATCCTGCTTATTATTCTATATAAAGCTACTAGGCTCTTTACAATTTCCACTAAATATATTATCCAAGGTAGCAATGAATTTTAAAATGAAAAAAGTTCATAATGAATTGCAGTGAATTGTCATCATTATCTATGATAGATACTTTTCTGTGCCAGGAACATGAATGTCAGAGAGACTATTTTGATTCTTTCACATGTTAGAATTGATGTCTACAAAATACTGTTTGGAATATGTTTTCTCCAAAGTACGGAGAGACTGAACTATCAGGGTCATTATAAGCTCAAAGAGAAAAGTACAAGGAAAAAGGTCATGTCAGGCTTAATACTTAGGTGAATTCTGTTACCTGATATCTGACTTAGTGTGAAGTTTAAAAATAGCACCATCTTTCTGGGAGCAAAATAACTCTTTTGCTGCCTCATGTTATATTCCAATGAAGCTAAGAGTAAAAACCTCAAAGAGCTCTTTAAGTAAGCTCACAATTCCAATTTCTTCAGGGCATCCTATTTACCATGCTCTGATCTTAAGGTAATCTTCAAGGTAGGTCAAGAGGAAAGCACAGAAGAAATGAGAAACAAAGAGGGAAAATAGTTTGCAATGGCAAAACTAGAGATATTGTCTGGATATAGTTTGTTTTTAAGAATCTTTATTCTTCACAGCACAGAAATTTTATAGCATGACATTTTCTGTAGTAATCTTGCCTTTTGAAGTAGAAATCGTATTCATCTAGGCCAGTGGGTACTTGGTATTGATAATGTCACCTGTAAATTGCAAAGGTATGGCTCTCACTTCTATTCTCTCCGGCCCCTCCTCCCCACCCCCCTTTTGGAGGAGAAATAAATGCAGATGCAATTCAAAAGTTGTCTGTATAGTAATGCTAGGAAAATTCTTAGTTAAGACAAAATAAACAATATTCACTAAATGTCTACTATGTGCCAGATATTCTAGAATGTTGGATAACTTAAGTTCTCATAATCACCCTCAAAATAGGCAATGATTCCTCTTTCACAAAGATGAAGAAGCTGAGGCTGCAGGAGGTCAAGTGACTTGCCTGTGAGGAATTCCACCTAGGCCCAGTGGCACATGCCTGGAGTCCAGATGCTTAGGAGGCTAAGGCAGGAGGATCATGAGTTTGGAGCCAGCCTGGGCTTCATAGTGAGACCCTTTCTCTAAACAAACAAACAAACAAACAAACAAAAGGAATTCCAAAGCAGGTTGAAAACAAGGCCCATAATGAAGTCACTCGAGTGTTCAGCCTCTTGACTCTGTCATTTCAGAAATTACGTATATGACCCTGTAGTTAAAAATAAGCAAAGAAACACTACATTCTTTCTGCAGGCTACTATGGAAGTCACATTTTTCCATCTTCCAGCAAATATCACTTCCTGAATCCTTCCCCATGTTTGTAAACTGTATTGACAAATAAGATTTAAAATATCCCTTTTAGGTTATGCATTCTTAGCAGAAGACGACAGGCTGACATTAGTCAAATTGAGGCTGTTTTAGTTTTAACTCGGAGAAAATGCTTAGTATTCTGTTATCTGTTTTGAAATAAAATGGTTATCTTTTCTGTTACTTTTCTAACCTGAATGTTGTTTGTTGTTGTTAGGTGTTGACTCATAGTCACCCTTGTAGGGTTTTCAATGACTGAATGTTTCAAGATTGTTTTTTGGGACTAGACTGCCACATCCTTCTCCCATTTTTGTGGTTGTGGAGGTTGAACCCAGATCCTCAGAGAGTGTGGAGCGGCACTCTACCAACTGAACTGAACCCCAGCTCCTGATCCTGCATATGTTAATCTAAATTAGGAAAGGTATCAGAAATCCAATGATGTACCACACGGCGCTGCAGTGTCATAATGGATTCTATTGAATCACCAAATTATCCTCATCCTCCTTTTTTTTTTTTTTTTTTCCGGTACTGGGGTTTGAACCCAGGGCCTTGTGCTTGCATGCTTTGCAAGTGCCAGACCACTGAGCTGCACCTTCAGCAATCCCCCCCACTTTTTTTTTTCACTTTTTGAGACAGGGTCTCACTAAGTTACACAGACTGCCTCTGGTCCCGAACTTACGATCCTCCTGCCTCCACCTCCTGAACTGCTCATCTTCCTTTTAAAAAACATTTTTAAGAAAATAACTTAGTTTTCATTTAACAATGAGTTCAAAGTTAGAAAAAACTACCTCTTTCATTTCTTTACAAAGCCAAAGCCAGAGAAATATTTGTACATATGAATGCATCGACAAATATAAATACTCTGAATTATAACTATTATTGAGGAGTGGGGCAGCAGGAACTGAAATGCCAAATTTAGTTATGATGCCTGTACAATATATAATATTTGTATAAGATCTGTGATTGATCTCAATGCAAAATTAATACCATGAGATACATTAAAAGCTGATTGTATATAGCAAAGAGATAACAGAAAAAAGAAAAAAGGTATTTCTATAAGAGATGCAGATAAGTGATAAAAAATGAAAAATTATGTCCAGTGACATTTGATGTTGGCTGCATAATATCTTTTAACCTTACTTTTATATAACATATAAATCACTCAAGACAAAGTTTTTTAAATGAGTTCTTTTGTAGCATCTCTTAATTAAAACTCAAATTCTGGAGCTGGGCACTGTGGTGTACACCTGTAATCCTATTTTCTCTGTAGGCTGAGGCAGGAGGATCACAAGTTTGAAGCCAGAAGCAGCCTGTGTAATTTAGTGAGACTCTGTCTCAAAATAAAAAACAAAAGTTGGGCTAAAGGTATAGCTCACTTGTCTACTGTGTGTGAGGCTCTGGGTTCAACCTCCAAGTACTGCAATAAATAAATAAACTAACTAATTAACTAACTAACTAACTAACTAACTTTTTTAAAAATTGAAAAAGAAAGGAAAAATGGGAAAAAAGTGAAATTCTGACTGCTAAGAAATTTAAATGAGCAACTCATAAAAATCAGCTGACCTAAGTAGGTAACAACACATCTTTCTTTTGGTTAGGTTATGTGTAAAGGTCTTCTAATAAGATTTGCTTTATGTGTTTATTCCAAACAAAAATTAAATCAGAGAGAGGTAGGCATATTGTGGCATCCAATCCTGTCAGATCTCAGAAGCTAAGCAGGGCTGGACCTGGTTAGTACTTGGGGTGGGAGACTGCCTGGGAATACCAGGTGCTGTATGCATGCTTGAGAGAAGGACCCAGCAGCTCACTCTGCCCCACCAAAACAATCTGCCATTTAAAACCTTACGAATAGCAGAGAAGCACTGACAGTAGCGTTTCACCTGTTGAACACAGGGTTGCTATGAGTTGGACACCAATTCGATGGCACCTAACACCACCAATGGTAAATGACTACATAATTAGAATAAGAATGTATAATATAGAATGAATGTACTTATTTTCATCAGTATATTCCTATTCAGTAGACTTTTACTAATTTTTTGTTCAATTGAGTATGCCAAATATTATCTTCAAGTTTGAACTATTTCCGGGTAAGTCATACACTTGTTCAAAATAAGTTAAAGAAATCTGAGAATCACAGGAGTTACTATCTATTTCTGTAGTAAGAGAAGAGCAGTGAGGCACATAGCAAAACTTTTATATAGTTTTTTTAAACTATAAGTGCATGCAGGACATATGACTAAAATATTGAACTTTCTACTTTCAAATGCACCATTAACATTTTTAGCTTAGCATCATTTTGGTTCCTAAAAATAGCAGTCAATGTTGAGCAGAGATGTCAAGAAATCGATAAGAAGTAATTAGGAAGAGTGTTTAATGTCCTTGAGAAAAGCTTTGAAGGCAAAAATGGAAGCTTCAGCTTGGTCAACAGTCAACAGTCTTATGTTTTCTTCTATAATACAAAAAAAAAAAATCCAATAACTTAAATTACTTTTTAAAAAAAGCACATAAATGTCAAGTGTCACCCTGGGCCATACTGTAGTTAATGAAGTTGATTTGCATCATAAAAGCCAAAAGTGCAAGCTGTCCTGGAGTCTGACTCCTCTGTGCAGTCCAGATTAGATATCTCTAGGCATGGTAATGAGACTGAGACCTCATTTTCATCACTTAAATGCTTTCGCTAATCATTTCTGTCATCTCCGAGGATAGATCTTGAGGGAAAGGAAATAAAAATGATTGTGACTTCAATATGCTGGAAGAAATACACACAATCTCAGAGTTCTCACAATGACCTGTAAGTTTTGTATTATTTCTCCCACTTATCAGAAAGGAAATAACATCTCAGGGAGATGGAAGAGTTTGCCAAAGTCCTACACATGGCAAATAGCAGAGTCAAACTCAGATCTCTCATTACAAAGTTCTTGGTTTTTCCAAGACACTACTGACATGTTTGTTCAAACATGTCAGTAGCCAAAGATTCCTTTCAGAATATGAGGCATGCTATTGGGTTTTGTTTAGATATGCAAAGAAAATACTAGCATACAATTTGTGGGTTTCATAAATCCCTTTTTCTGAAGCCTATTTGTAATTTTTCTGTGGATCTCAAGAATTCTTCATGTGGGATCTGACTCAGACTTTTGACTTTTATAGTTTTGAATGCTCAGTAATATGATTCCATTAGCAATAAGAGAAAAAGCTATTTCTTTCTCTTCATTACTTTTACTTGCTTTGTTTCAGAGCCTTCTCTCAATGATCTGCTAATAATCTTAGAAGCAGATACAAAAATATTTAAGAACATCATCAACATTACTGCAATGATGACAAGATAATATAATTTAAGAAATGAAAGTTTAATTGGGAGTCTTCTTTATATTAAGTATCCTAACGGTGATTTAACCTTTAGGACTTTATTACAACTAACGACACTATGCTTTTAGCTTTTACAGATTGCCTGTGATAATGAGAGAATATTTTATTTAAAAGTTGTCAATGCAGCCTAAAAAAATCAAATACTCTGTACCTACAACTTTAGAAACTGGGGTGGGGTAGGAGGGGCATGGAGAAAGAGGATTTCCAGTTCTTTCCTCTTTTATGGAGAGAAGAAAAATGCTTACCATTCTGAAATATTCTTATTTATAAGCTTGGACTAGTGCTATTTAATACAGAAGCTCAGTTTTCTGGACAGAAGCTGCAGTAGCATCTTATTTTAACAAAAATCACAGTCCTAAAAAACCAAAACACAAACACCATGGACCAATCAAACATATTTTTTATTTAAATGTCTGTTGGCAGATCATATACAGTTGTATTTAAATATTTTTTATAATACCATTTGGGGTAGAAATTCAAAGTTGAATTATTTTAATAATATAGAAATTCATTCATATAAATCTAATTTTTTGGCCATGAAATGTAACTGTGGATTATTGCCTGAATAGTTGAAGGTAGCAGTTTATTCCATATTAAATTTGATGGAAACAATCCCTACCTAATTTTCTCCTTCTCTTCTCAATTGCTCTCTGAAAACAATTTTTGAGGAAACACTTTGCCAGAGTGACTTCTGTTCCTCCCATCCTTCTCTCAAGAAGATTTGAATGCAAATCTAGCTTTTAAGTCTGTACAATTTTCTCACATATTATTATCATTGATTTGGGATAATATTTTGTTACTACTTATAATCAATGTAAATATAACAATGCAGGTTTATTTTACAGAAATGGAATGGCAAGTCTGCTGTACCTGATAAATGGTTATATATTACACTCATTATCTGAATTAAAAGTACCATTTATCAAGTGATGAATAAGCATTGCAGTAAAGCACAGAGTACATTTTTGTATGGAAAATTATACTCTCTCTGTGTGCATTGCTTTTTACCTTTTCAGAATATTCAGATAATACTGGAATAAAATTAAAAGCTAGTTTCATACTGGGACTTTGTAAACTTACTGAATAACAAATATTATATTAACTCTGATAATTAGACTATATATCTTCAAAGAAATAAATACTTATTTCAGAAGCCTTCTTTCTGTTGAAATCTTATTCTACAGGATTAATTTTGACTATGATTTTAAAGACTGATTGAACTGCAGTATACCAGTGAGCCTAATATTTGATGAAATATTATTTGAGAAATTCTAAAATTCTGAAAGGAAACTACCATTCCTTCCTGATGACTTCTAGGTCTCAGGCACTATTACAAAGAATTTTTTAAAAGTCTTTTATAATACCTGCAATTTTTGTCAGAATTATAATTCTACGATTTTGGGGAATGACATATGCACACACCTGTTTATATACTCACATACTTCTTAAAATTATTAGCTTTCAAGTTTTACTTTATAGAACAGCTAACTGACCATTGTACACATACAAGCCTTTTCCCAAGCAGCCTGTCAAAACTATCCCATTTGACTTGCTCTGTCACATGTCGTAGTGTCTCAGATAAAATTTAAAAAAAAAAAGAACTATGTAGTTTTTATTTTCCTATACAGATACTTACAAGTCCCATTTATCTAGTAACAGAGTAAGATAAATGGTAGAAGATACAAAATATTCAAATTCATCATCTATGCCTCCATTGGATCTGTTTGTGAATATAATTAACATTTGAAAACCCTCTCTAAATTTTTCATCCATGAGGGGCATCTCTGCTGACATTCACAAACTTTTGGTCCGTCTACCCTGCCACCAGCTCAGTCCACCGGAGACAATGATTCAGGATCTGTGAAACTACTGTAGACATCTAAACCTTGGTCTGAATAATTTTTATCAGTCCAGTTTATCTTTTTGCTAGATTATCTTCTTATCAGAAAATTCCCCTGAAGTTTGTTTATGCCCTTCACCTTTAGGCTCATGGGTGTTTACCTTTCCCCAGTGGCTTAAAATTGGGCAACTCTTCTCCCATCTTATCCACTAATCACTCCACACATGCTCTGATTCCTGAAAGATCTTTCTTTTATTTCTCCAATTTATAGTCTAGGATTTAAACCTTTTGTCTTTAATGATAGATTATATTCCTACCTTGGACCACATTTTCTTATTTATAATTTCTCTTGGGCCTCTGGCTCCTTCCATTCCTGACTACTTTGTAAAGCCACTGGCCTTACCAGCTATGGCTCCTGAAAAGGAACTCAGAGGTGCTGGCCCTTTCATGGCATCCCAGCCTCCTGCCAGTGTGAAGGATGAGACTCCTTCTGTCACTTAATAACCAATGGTTCTCATTTCTTAAAGGCTTACAGACAACCAGTCAAAGGCAGGATCTTTACTCTGTGGAAGGAGGAATATGGTTCCTTTACTGGATCAAGAGTCACTGGCTGGGGCTGGGGGATGTGAAGGATTTGCCTAGTGAGTGAGGCCCTGGATTCCGAGAGAGAGAGAGAGAGAGAGAGAGAGAGAGAGAGAGAGAGAAAGAGAGAGAGAGAGAGAGGTATGCAGGAAGGAGCAGGAGAGGGGGGAGGCATAAAAACAAATCATGGGGCTGTAGTTTTTCATCAATCCTGAAACTGATTTTATCAAATTGGCAGAAAAGTTAGAAATACTCTATTGCACTGTTGCTATACCTCTATACCTCAGGGATTTCCACTCCATTTCAGTTTTGATTGAATTGAATGGGGTGGAGGAAGCTTTCAAATTAAAACTTGCTTCAAGCTAAAGAAACCTGCCCCTACCTTCTGCACTGTTTTCCTTTTCTTTGTCCTTTGAGAGACTCAGGGTCCATGTCCAAATGCAATAATAACCTAGTAGTCAATAACACTGTCAACGGAAAGGCTTTGGTCTCCAAGAGGTTCAGGGATAGGTTCTGTACAAATTCTAAGAGGCACCTTTCCAACAATATTCCTTTCCTATAGGTATGACACGCTGGGGTTTAGCTTAGTTGGTAGAACACTGCTCGGCACTTTTTTTTTCCTTGATGGTACTGGAGGTTGAACCCAGGGCTTTGTGGTTGCATGCTTTGCAAATGCTATACCACTGAGCTGCACTCCCAGCCCTTTTTTTTTTTTTTTTTTTTTTTTTTTTTTTTTTTTTTTTTAGTTTTTGAGACAGAGTCTTGCTAAATTACACAGTGGTCTTGAACTTGTGATCCTCCTGCCTATACCTCCCAAGTCGCTGGGATTACAGGTATGTGCCACTGCACTTGGCTCCTGCTATGCACTTTTTGAAGACCCAGATTCGATCCCCAGACCCACAAAAATGGGAGAAGGATGTGGCATTCCACTCCTGAAAAAGCAATCCCGAAGCAATCAGCCACTGAAAACCCTATGAGGGTTGCTGTGGGTTGGACCTGATCAACGGGACCTAACAACAACAACAACATCAATAACATAGGCATCCTGACAATGTGAAGGTGAAAGCATCTAGAGCCCCCAAATTAGGTGGAATTTGCAAGAGAACAGCTATATCTCAGCACAAGCACCATAGAGTAGAGGGCAATTCTGGAGAGCTAAGGTGAAGGGCAGTTGATGAACAGATACAGACAAAATTCTTCAAACTACATGCTGCTAAAACTGCTACAGGGTTCCAGAAGAAGTGATGGAAAGCTGGTCACCATATCACTTTTTCACTTAGCATCAAGCATGTCACTAACTTGGCCACTATCAGAAACAGTCTTCAAACAAAAAAGAGCAGGAAGACCAATGGCAAAATAGAACTGGTTTAGAGGACAGAGATCTGCTTGGCTAAGCACTTTAAACTCTACCACAAAGAAAAGATAGATGAAATTGCTGTTTGCTACAGATGAATCTGGGGAGATGGGATTGATCTGCTGCTGTATCAAAGTTAAACATCCCAAATGTTTAAAAAGAGCTAAAAACCCAGACCAATTGATGGAAATTATATAGAAACACCAATTTTCTGCTGAATGTTTGGAAACATTTATAGGGTTAGTCAAAGACAGTTAGGTTGGGTATTTCCTTGTAAGTAAAGCAAGCACAGACTGGTTGATAATATGTAGGGAATGTTCTTCAAAGTTACTCATTGCAATGAGGGCTGGGGTTAGACTTTAAGCTATTCAAGATTTCTTCTGCCTTGAGGTTCTATTATTCTAAAGAAAGGATTAAACTCAACATATATGCTGGTAGTTTGGGCTAAACTTGACAGTTATCCTATTTAATTAAGACCTGATATGAACTTTAGAGATCATAGAGTGCTATACTGAAGTCTTAAATTTCAAGTAGCCTGATTCTTATTATTCAGCTAGTAGCTGGTTCTCATTGGGGTAGGAAATAAAGAGGCAATCTCCTCCAAAAACAAGAAAATATCTAATGTCCTTCACAAATGTTCCACTTCTGTACATCTGTAAAGAAAATTTTTGCCATTTTAGTTATGTTTTGTCAAGTGTAATAGATGCTAGTTGTAATATGTGGCCATTTATCATATGTTGATTGCTCTTCCTAGAAAAGCTATACTTTATTAAATATTTTTTAATTAAATTGGCTACCAATGGACACTTTTTGTGTTTAGAATTTGATAAACATATTTAACAATAAAAACAACTCTACATTTTATTAAATCAAACCAACATATTCAGTGGCCATAAAAAGCACATTCCTGCTATCACAAATCTAGAATGACAGGCATTAACTGCATCTCTGTCCCTACAGATTGCTAATTTCATTGATGAGACTTTTTATAGCTTTTATTGGCCATAGGCAGATGAATAAGGGCGGGGGTGACTAAATGCACTAAGACCAATAAAACCTGCCATAAATGATAAATACAAGCTTGTTTGTGCTATGACACAAAAACCAGTATATTTTAGGGATGTTTTCCAATCCAGGAATACTTCAACATGTTCTATTAACTTCACAACAATAGTGGCAAAATAAAACATGGAATAATCTGACTTATTGCACAGAAATGCAGGTAAATTATTTTTTCAGGTCATAAACTGGTTTGAGCCTTGGGAAACTAAAACTTGCTTTTCAATATAGATTTTGGATTATGTCTTTTGCTTGTTTAAATTGCTGTTGTCACATCATAAAGTATAAGAGAACCTGTTTTTAACTTGTTTATGGGACGTTCAGATGAATCTTCCAGTCCATGACACAAAAGTTCTTTTGTGGTGCCTTGTCTGAAGCTACTGCACAATGCAGCAAACCTCAAGAGGCTTTTAGCCTGACAGTTAGCACTGCTCTGCTCCACAAATAAAAATAAGCAGATTATAAATGAGCTCTTGAAAAAAAGAAATGATCATTTAAGATTTAACTCTAAATTCGCTTAATTCAGCTCCATGGACTACTATGAAAACTCATCAATCTGTTCCTCCCACCTTTACTGCCTCCCCAGAGGGTAATAGGATATGGACGGGGGGCGGGGGACCCACAGTATTTTTAGCATACCTTGTGTATATCACCCCCCTGCTAGGATGTCTGGTGGGCAATTGGCAATTTGTTAAATGAACTCATTTCCTCTGAGCCATTCTTTGTTACTAAAGGCCCACAGCTCTATTCTGTAAAGCACCATTAGTTTATAAGTGCTTGTTCAGCATAGTCCATTTTTTGCTGATGGTATCTGAAATTAATCAATGTACCACAATCTGAGCAACTGCAAAGGACTCAGAAGGGACAGAAATGATGGCAGAGACTGTGCTCTGCAGGAGTCACTAGTGCTGGGGCCTCGTGTCTCCCTGGAGAAGCCATTCCGGCTGCAGAGCTTGAATGTATTATCACACTACCTTATCAAAATAGGGATCCAGTCATTAATTGTCTTAAACTATCCCCCAAATTAAACAAAAGACTACAGCATAAACTAGGGCTGGGATTTAGCTCAGTTGGTAGAGCACTGCTCTGCAGTCTCTGAGGTCCCAAGTTTGATTCCCAGTACCCCAAAAATGGGAGAAGGATGTGGCAATCCACTCCCAAGGCAATCCTGAAACAATCAGCCATTGAAAACCCTATAAGGGTCACTATGAGTCGGACATGACTTGACGGCACCTAACAACAACAACAACAACAACATAAACTAAGTTGTTGGGTACTTTTATTCCAAATACTTAAAAAGGTTTTCCTGTGTTGGTTGCAGTTTTTAAAAATAGCTTGTTTTACTGAATGTGCATTTTTTTCAAGAAGCTATGCTCTGTATAAATGTAAGGATATAATAGGCTTCCATTTCTATTTTTTCTTTCCTATGAGCAGACTGTCCAGGAGAAAATGAATTGCATCTTTTAACCTATCAGTGTATCAAAAAGAATATTAAAAATGTATTGTGAACTGCCTCTTACTTAAGAGTCCTGAAAGAAACTCTTAGAAGAAGAAATATGCACAGAGGTTAAAGAGAAAGTAATACAATAGTCACTTCAATGTAAGTTGTAACGTTTGTTTATTTGTGTTTATGTGGCAGGAAAAATTATTTTTCTTATTCCAAGTAATAATGCTACTTCAAAGATATACAACTGATATTCAACTGATAAAAAAGTCTATTTTCTTCTTCATATATTATTTTTCTGTTATTTGGAGGCTGGTATTGAATGTACAATAAAGAATACTGAACCAAGAAGTTGACTTCACATGTACCTTTGTGAGCAGAATGGTTTTTTTTTTTAATGAACTATTGTTATTGAAAGAGTAAAAGCCTGATATTCCCTTACCCTGTTATTGATTTTCTGGCTTTACATACAATGTCTCAAATCCCACTGGAAAAGTCTAGGAATCAGAATAATTATACTGCTTTGCATGAAGTTATCAATATGACCCAGGGGTCAAATATTTATGAAAAGAAGGAAAAATTTAATCGTCATCAACAAGACACTTCTACAATATCATGGACAAAAGAGATCAAAGCATTTCTCCAATTATTTGGGAAATCAAACAGAAGGAAGGATCTTTCAGAACTAACAGTATTTATTAAAATATTCAGACTCCAAAAGTGTCAGTGTAATACCATCCCCACCTGAAATTTGTGCTCTTTGTGTTACGGTTCCAACTGGTTCAGTCAAAGAAGGCCTGTAACATCTTTGTTGCTGTTGTTAGGTGCTGTCAAGTCGGGTCTGACTAATAGAGATGATACATACAACAGAACGAAACACTACCAGACACTGTGCCATGGGCAGCACTATTATCACTGCTTCTCTGTTATTCATAGGGTTTTCAATGGCTGATTGGGGAGTGGGCTGCTGGGTCCTTCTCCCTAGCCTACAGCACCTAGTAGTCCTAGGTGGTCTCCCATCCAAATATTAGCCAGGCACAACCCTGCTTAGAGTGGTATGGCTATAGATATAGGGCCAGATAATAAGACCACAGAGGTAGGGGAATACCCCTACCATCCTCAAATATTTCCACACTCTGTCTCATCCTCTGACCACGATAAATACCAAGTAGGCCGGGCGCGGTGGTGAACGCTTGTAATCCCAGTGGCTTGGGAGGCAGAGGCAGGAGGATCTCAAGTTTGAGACCAGACATAGTCTGTGTAATTTAGCGAGACCCTGTCTCAAAAAGTAAAAAAAATGGGCTAGGGGCACAGCTCAGTGGTCCAGTATTTGCAAAGCATGCAGACACAAGGCCCTGGGTTCAACCCCCAGTACGGCAAAAAAAAAAAAAAAAAAAAAGGAAATCCAAGTAGAAAAAAATACATCTGTAAATAAATAGGAAATATAATTAAATGTTACCCAGTTAAACCATTGATTCATTTAAGGTAAATCAACATTAAACTCAAACACATTTGCACTTTTAGGGCTGCCTCCATTCAGTAAATTTTATACTTGCTTGTACTATTTTTGAAAAGACCAGTCTTTAGAGAGAGGAAAGAATAAAAAGGCAACAACAACAACAAAAAGGACTGTAAGACAAATGAAAATAATTTAAGCATCCTTCCAAGCTACCTTATTTTCTTGATTCCTGGCTTCTTCATAGTCCAATAGCTGTCCAAGAATTTTACAAGTGAAAATTCATAGTACTACTGAAAACAGAATCATCCATTAGTCCACTGTGCTTTGAAAGCTAACCTCAACCAACCAAATGCTTGAATACAGCTGTGTTTACTCCAGCAGCTTCAATTGATTTTCATATGCATATGACTTTATGATATGTGACATTATATATATTTTATCATATATAAAATCATATACAGGATGATCACTGATCTGCCTTCCATGCACAAAAAGTACGCTTTCTCACAAGATGCCTCAGAGAAGTAAATGAGAGTGTCATATGAGAGTCATTTTTTAAGATGTGGGTAGTTTCTGATCAATGCCTTAAAGGCAACACTCTGGACTTCCTTCCTTAAGCATCCATCTATTACTAAGATACATGCATATGTGTGTGTATGGTTATGAATGATATTTGTATAAGATAAAGAATTTAAAGGTTTTTCAGTTTTGATATTTGTATGTGAATCAAGTCGTAAAGATGAGAAATTGTTAGTCTTAGGGGAAAAAAAAGGCATCCTAGAAGAAGTATACTTGGTAACTAGGAAAGAATAAAATACAGTTCCTAACATTTTGATTCATTTTGTTACGAAATGTCATGGAGATGTCATTTTTGTGATCTCATGATCTTGGTATTCCTTGTCAGTTTATGGATTTTCAATGCACACGACAGACTTTCAAATAAGTTGTTGTTGTTGTTGTTTTGTGCTGTCAAGTGGGGCCCGAGTCATAGCCACCCTATGTACAACAGAGTGAAACACTCCTGGATACTAGGCCATGTCCAGCACTATGTTGGTGCTTCCCCGCTGTTCATTCATAGGATTTTCAATGGCTGATTGTTTCGGGAGTGGGCTTCCAGGTCCTTCTCTCATTTTTGTGATGCTGGGGATCAAGGCTAGGGCCTCAGAGAGCACAAAGCAGCACTTTACCAACTGAGCTAAAACCTACCCTTCAAATCAAGCAGGTCTTTGTTTATCAAGATGAACCATTCCTATTTTCTTCTGGTTCATACAGATGAATACTGGACAAATAGACTACCACAAATCCTTCATGGAATGAAGCACGGTGAAAAAATGCATAAATAAATTACAAAGTGACAACTGATCAATGATTTGTAATTTTCTCAATTTACTTTTATTTCAGGCTTAGCAAGTGAATCATCTTTCAGTTGGGCACATTCACTTTAGCTCACAGCTTTACCTACTTCAAAACAGATTTTATTAAGTTGAGAAATCAAGAATTTAGTAAGATATGAAACCCTTTGAAAAATGTAGAATTACTCGAGTTAAGGCCACATTAATAAACTTCTGAAGTCCCCTTTATTTATATTGCCCTTATAGTCTTTAAAGCCTCTCTATCAGAGTTGTCATTCTGTCTAGGGAGAAGAATGTTGGGGTTTCTCTAGTAGTGAAAACTAGCCAATGGCTAACATCATTCCTGATATTCCTGTCTCTTGATTTAAATACATGGAATGGATCTCATTCATAATATGAAAATACATTAACTCAGAGTTCTTGAAAGGAAGGGATGTCTGACTTAATAAAAAGTGCAAAATAGAGATTTTCCAAAAAGCCTTTGGATTGCTAGTATCTATGCTCATATGCAGTGCATAGATGAGTCTGATTTCTTGCACAAGCCAGTGCTTCTCAATCTTTGTTACATCTTGGAAAATAGAGAAGATTACCATAGAATCATAAATGCTACTTTAAAAATCAGTGCTCTGAGAAAAAAAAAAATACACCAGGCACCTGAGTTCATCTGAAAAAAGTCTCCCTGGAAGTGCTCTGGAACTGAGATTGAAGAAGGCAAAGTTGTCTATGTAAGTAAACTGGTGGGGTGATGTGGGACGAAGGTGACTGGATTTGCACTTGCAGAGGAGAGGAGAGATGCTGTTTAAAGATACAGAGACAGAAAAGAACAAAGCCTATTCCAGGAAAGAAATTCCAGTTAGTATGGTCAGGGGCCACAGGGCTGGGTCTGGCCTGTGGAGGAAAGAAAAGCAAGAACATGCAGAGTCCTGTGCTAACATGCTGTTTGCTTATCTTAAAATGTGTGCAATGTGCTCACTTATATAAATTACATGCTAATTTAGTATACTAGATGATATATTCCTTTTGTAATTTTACTTACATTATCAAATAGCTTATCAAGTTCTGTTCCTAGAGATAAACCTTAACTCAATTCTTTTAGTTAATGTGAATAGGATTAACTACTGATTAGTTGTTGTTGTTAGGTGCCGTCAAGTCCTGTCCAACTCATAGCGACCCTTGTAGGGTTCTCAAGGGCAGATTGTTTCGGGATTGCCTTGGGAGTGGGTTGCCACATCCTTCTCCCATACTGATTAGTAGAAGTGACTAAAGATTTATTGCATTTGTTGTGACAAGAAAATATTTTATGAATAAATACAAAAGATACATATTTTCTAAAGGTAACTCTGTTCTATTTATACATGTGTATACAATTTGTCTAATATTATTTACACTATTGGCAAAGAATCAATTTATTTCTTCATGAGCATTGAATGGTTCACACAAATAGGCCCTCATCTTTCCTAGATACTTTATGTGAATTATGAACTGGATAAAAGCATTCATTTTAGCCCTTTCATTTCATCCCACTCACAATATTGCCAAATTAGTTTCCCAAGTTATATACATTAAAATATTTTGTTATTTATGATTCCATTGAATTAAAATGGAAATGCAATCTAATAAATTATATGTTGCAATACATATATGGGATAAATTGTCTTAAATTCATTAAATTTTTGCTAGTTAAAAGCATAAAAGACACAGTGGTGCACACCTGTAATCCCAGCAACTCAGGAGGTGGAGGCAGGAGGATCGCAAGTTCGAGACCAGAGGCAGTCTGCGTAATTTAGCAAGACCCTGTCTCAAAAAAAAAGTTAAAAATGGGCTGAGGGTGCAGCTCAGTGGTCCAGCACTCGCAAAGCATGCAGTCGCGAAGCCCTGGGTTCAACCCCCAATACTGCAAAAAACAAACAAACAAAAGCATAAAGACAGAGTCCTCAGCAGAACACCTGCTTCCAACATGACTAGAATTGTTGCAGAGGGTGGAAAGAGGAAATGGGAAATGACTGTTATGTGTATGAGGTTTGTTTCGGAGGTAACATAAATGTTCTAGAATTAGGTAGTGGGTAATGGGTTGCATGACTTTGTGAATATAGTAAAAGATACACCTAAATATATATGTTCAAATGTGATTCTTACATATGACTTATATTTCAATAAGTTAGTAAACCAAAACATTGAAAATATAACTTGAATTATTAAATACTGGGGAAGGGAGGTACTTGCATATGACTTTTTCTTATTGAACAAAGATTGACATATTGACATTACAGAAGAATATGAGCCATTAGTAATATACCCTGTGTCCAGAGAAAAGATATCTCAAGACAACAAAAGGTAAGAAATTCTAATCTAAAAAGAGATGTGCTAATCACATTTATATGGTGACATTAAAACAACAAATAAAAAAGACACCAGAGAATTGTTTCTTTATATTACAAGTCATATTTGCACTTTTTTCCCCGAGTCCTGGTATTAAAGTACATCTATATTTGATTAAGTTAAAAAATGGTTTACAAAGTTGGACAACTGTCACGTAACTCTATTCCATTAAAGGTTCTTGTCTGACTTCTCTCGGGAAGCAGATTTCTCTCCCTACAACTGCATTAATCACTAACCCAGGCAAGCTGTTTAACTAATCAGAATCTGGGTCTGACAACTGCTCTAATTTATCGATCCCATTTTTGTGCCACTGTGGGCATCCTAAGCTCCTCAATCACTGTCAGCTACAGACTAGGAGGAAGCAGACAAGTTTCATTTTTAATGATTGCTTAATTAAAATTATAGCTGCATGGTAGGTTTATCCTTGAAAAACTGCTTATACACAGTTTCAACTAATTGTGGAACAAATGAACTCTTACATACAAATCAAAATACAAGTTCATGGGGATAACACACAGAGAATGTGTATCATTACTAAAGACATTAAAATATACTTGGTAGAATAACTGACGGTTAGCTTTAGGGTGTGTATTGCTAGAAGCAATGATCATGGCAGCTGCAAAATTTCTTCCAGGAAGGTTTATGCCTTACTTGTTAGTGAATGAGGCGGGGATATACTTCCTCAGTTCAGTGCAATCCTGTCTGCAGGTCATTAGACTCAATGCTCTCTGAAAATCACTCTTAGTCCTAAGATTTTAATATTACAGGGAAAGTCAAAACTCAAGTAACAACTTTATAGTAGGTAGTTTTATCATCTCACTTCTATGATATATTTGGTCCAAAAAAGACAGACTGCCTCTTCTTAGAGACTGGCCTTTGGTAGCATGGACCGCCCACAGAGGGTGTCAGCTACTCTTCCCCACTAGCACTGGTACAAAGGCAACGTTAAAGTGACCTGAAATGGAGGCCTTTGCTCTCTTGCCCAGTCCCCAGCTTACCTCCTTCTTGTTGTTGTTACAAGTGCCTTGGAATTGTATCAGACTCATAGTGACCCTCCTAGGGTTTTCAATGGCTGGTTGTTTCAAGATTGCTTTGGGAGTAGATTGCCACGTGCTTCTCTAGTTTTTGCCATGCTGGGGATCGAACCCCGGCCCTCAGAGGGTGTGGAGCAGCACTCTACCAACTGAGCTAAACCCCAGCCCTACCTGTAGGCCTTTATTTTTGTCTTTCTCCCAGCCTACATGTCTCTTTGATTCTGACTATGACTTTTATCATTTGCAATCTCAAATGTTTTCAGTGCAATCACATATAGATATGGCTGCTACAGTAACACCTTAGGGCTATGCTCGTGTCTTATGAAATCTTTGCTAAAACATGAGCACATTATACAGCACAGCTTCTTAATAGTTAGAAGATCCTGTGTGCCCTCATAACTCTCCTGTAATGAACTTTTCCTACAGTGGAATTACTAATATGCCTTTTGTGATGTTTCTCTCCTGCTATACTTCTTCCATTTTCCAGCTGTTCCTTGAACTTGATATAAAACAGTAATTTTATTCTATGTGCTTCCTTTATGTGTTTATTCATTGAAAATGGCTAGTATCTTTTCAGCATATTGATGTTGAACAGACTGTTCCATGTAATACTAAGGTATCATTGACATCCCTGAAATTTGGTTTTTTAATTCTTAACAAGCCTATGCCTTAATTCTGATGCCATAAAAAGTAACAGAGCCATACTTCAGATTTATGAAAATCACATCTGCTTTTGCAACTATATCTCTGAGTGATTGCCACATCCTACTACTTTTAGTAACCAGTTCCAGCACACACATACATAGTTCTCTTCTCAGCTCTGAAATTGATTCATTCTCCCTTTTGGAAAGCCATATGACTGGGCTGACACTTTACTGCATTATATACCTTTACTGTGGAGGACTATACACAGAGTGTTGTTGCTAGAGAATGGCTCTGCAACATCACATAGGAAAAAAGGAAGCTCTCTGCAAAGAAGAAAGCTTTATCAACCTTAGAGAACAAAAAAGCTATAGAACCAAGAGGTTAAGTATTTGCACAAAGTATTTACCTTGTTTGCTCTAGTGAAAACTAAGCAGTTAATTGTAGATATGAAGAATGAAACATCTCTTAATTAAATTGAGAGTTTCTCAGAACTATCTGTGCATTGCTAAGAAATATCTATTTGAAGGACCTATTGTCAATGAAAGCACAGGTGTGGCACAGCTCATAGTGATGACTGGCCCAGGACTGTCCTCTCTGGGGTGACACAGTAATTCTTTAACAGAATGAGCTGACCTGAGATTAGCCCATATGATACCATTTCCATTTTTCTCCATATACTTTTCTGAAGATCTTAACTCCTTTGGCTTTAATTAATACAATAACAATAAAGTTAGTTCTACAGACGAAATTGAAATATAAGCAACATCCATTCAATCTTATAGCTTACACAGTTTTGATTATTAGTCTACATAAAGTACACAACCTAGATATTGAAATAATTCTGAAATATAGATTACAGAGCATTTTAACATTTCTAAAAAAAGAATCATAAGGCTTTACTGATTTAGTTCAATAAACTTGTGACAAAAAAAAAAGAAACTCAGGTGCAGCAAAAATTGTGATCCTACTCAATGGGATCAATGTTTCTGAAGTGATGATGATTTTCATGGTTCTGTTTTCTTTCTAATGTGGAATAGCTCAGAGATGAAGTTTGATGAAAGAGTTAAATGTAAATGAAAAGCAATTTGAGAAATTGAGGAGGGCAAAGGTACGGTTTTCAATTTAAAAGTGCTACCTAGATTTCTGCTACTTAAATCTTTTCCATTCTCTAAGGTAATTAAGGAACTTTGCAAGTGAAGAGGATCATAACATTATCCAATATGATCCAACTCTTGGGAAACCTCTAAGACATGAGCAATCTTTTCATTTTCTCTGTCTCTCTAAGAATGTTGATTTGGATGACAACATTTTCCTTCATGTTATGGCTCAGTGACATGGAACTCAGTCTTAAACATAAAACAAAATGGAAAGCCATCTTCATGTTCACCTGGGACTGTGGTGAAGAGGGGGAAGAGCAAAAATGGAAAACTGGAAAACACTCTTGGCGGGGAGGCTAATGCATTCTTGTTGGTCAAAATCATCTAATTTTGTGGTCACTTTCACTGGCTCCTCCATCTGATTTTTAAGCATTCAAACACTGGCTTAATACACAGTAGACATTCCTTTGTTTTGTTCTGAGAGTATTCCACGTTCATTTGACAATATCCTTATTTGGATATTACATTTTGATAGTAAGAGGACATACAACACCTTGCATCTTGTGCTTCTTTAAATTCTGCCATTTGTAAGCACTTGATTTTTAATGGATAGCCCTTGATAGGGCTGGGATTTAGCTCAGTTGGTAGAGCACTGTGCTGCAGTCTCTGAGGTCCGAAGTTCAATTCTCAGCACTGCAAAAATGGGAGAAGGACCTGGCAATCCACTCCCAAGGCAATCCCAAAACAGCCATTGAAAACCCTATGAGGGTCGCTATGAGTTGGATACCGACTTGACAGCACCTAACAACAACAAGCCCTTAATAACATTAGCAAAAAGGAGTGGCAATTCTGACCATGTGACATTTTATGCATCTGAAGACCCGCAGTGGAGAGTATCATCACCCATGTGCCAAACAAGTTCGTACTAAGTCTCAATTTGAATTGTGACTTTCATGATTCTGTTTTAATCTGACAATGACCATTCCATCATAATTAATTCTTCCCTGACTGCTCTGTGAGGTCTTTATTTACCAGGTTTAGGAAATGTCATTATTTTACTTTTTGTCCATTTCTGTGCATTCCTATAAAACTGAAATGAAACTACCCTGATATTCTATAGTTTCATTTCCCAGTTCCTGAGTTCACAATCTGGCTGGTAAGTTTTAGTATCTCAAGATTGACTGGTACGCTAAAATTTCAGCTGTCCTCCCCTTTTGTATCATCAGTAGCTATTAAGCACCTAATTGCTGGGCAGAGTGCCAAGTCCTATTCAGAACTGGCTCAAAATAAAGGCAGACAGACTAGGAGCATGCAGGGAGACGGGGGTCTAGTTCCAGCTGACCCTCGCTGTGGGATTTTACGCAGGTAATTTATTCTCTCTGGGTTTTAGGGTCCTATTCAGTGAAATGAGTATTAGCCACTCATCAAACCTCCTTTGATTTTGTTAGGATCCTGAGAAGTGGCTGTGTGAGGAGTATTATCAGTGTCACAGGCTGTGTGTAAGTACACTCTGTCTCACACACGTGCACACATCGACACATTTTGCTTGACTTGTAGGATTTCCTTTAGACATGATCTAATATTATTTAGGTTCAGAATCTTGTCAGTGTGGGTCTTCATAGCTGCTTTATACAATTAAAATATGGAATATGAGACTGGAGCTCAGACTTTATTATTATTAGTCATGCTCAAAAGAAAAATAAGGAACTGATCTGGTACAATGATCAGACAGGAAGAAAAAGAAACAAAATAAAAAGAGTATTTTAAAAAATGAAGCACCTCACGAGACTAAATATTAGGAATACTACAATCTCTGAAATGTCAGAATAGTTACATATAGAAAGCTCTGGAAAAGAAAACACACTGAAATTGGAGCACTGATCTATGAGAAAAAGAAACAAGTCATAAGAACATTGGCAAAGTATTACAATGAACATCTGCAATCTAGGCTTTAAGTTATGATAATAATTGATACTAACAAGTGTTGAATATAACTTAGGACATGCATTTTTAAAATGTGAGTTTTAACCAGATAGATGCTAGATGTGACAGGCAGAATAGAAGATTAAGAACCTCTAACCTTAGTGAAAAGAGCACATTAGTCTCTTCCTGGTAGAAGGTGCTTGACGTGTAGCAGGTAAGAAAGCACAGCTGAACACAAGCCAAAACCCTGCTCCTCTGGCTAGACAGGAAGAAACAAAAGCAAGGGGAAAAGAGACAAGCATGAGGTATGCATCATTTCGTACAATCATTCAGAATGGAATCAAAGATGCAAAAGGACTGCTGCTTCTTCTCATAGACAGTCTATGCAGCCCAGCTGTCTCTTACACACTTTTAACAAATATATGAACGATGGAACATAAACTGTTCTTGTGGACAGGATCAACTCTTAATTCTATATTGGTTCAAAGGTTTTAATTTTATTGTATCAGATAGAGGAAATGAAGAAAAGTGGAGGCCACATTTTCTCCAAGAGGAATTATAATGATGCAGTTGTTTGTTTCATTTGTTTGTTTGTTTTTGAGACCTAGCATGCTCTATCTGATGCTATCCGAAATGCAAGTACAGACTGGCTAAAAAGGTAGAGCATGCTTCTCTTTCACTCACAATACCAGAACCTACCAGGGCAGTTTAGGAATGTGAGCTTTTTGAATGCTGAAGTTTTCATTTAAGCCTAAGTGACCTGCAGAGAAGACAAATTGGGCTGTCCTCAGAGCCATTAAAAACAACCATCTTTTTGCATAATGTCACTTTGTTATCTCTTCTAAGTTCATGTCTAATTGCAAACAGTAATCCCCAATGCCAGTAACTTCCTTAAGAAAAACCAACTTCCTGGTTCTCCAAAATCAATCAAGACAGTCATTAAAGCAATAAAAGCTTTTGGCAACATGGCTTCCCTCCATAAGGATATGGTCATTTGCTTTTATTTTAAAACCTTGACATGTGGAGTGCTCTCTCCCTTCCAGATTCCCAAGACTAGCACATGTCAGGCACAGAGACTCCTGGAGCTATTTTCCGGCAGAAAAACCTCCAACCATGGCAATCTTGGAGCAGGTATTCTGGAGAAAGTGCTGTTATCTCAGCTCCTGTCCACACTTGGTCTGAGCTTCTTGTTGTTGTTCAGTACCATCTAGTCATGTCTGACTCGTAACAACCCTCATAGAGTGTTCAATGGCTGACTGTTTTGGGATTGTTTCAGGAGTGGACTGCCACATCCTTCTCCCATTTTTGCAGTGTTAGGGATGGAACCCTGGTCCTCAGAGAATGCAGAGTAGGCAATCTACCAACTGAGCTAAACCCCAGCCCACAGATCTCCTTAAAAGGAGCCACACTGAATCTGCCACACGGAACTGTGGCTTCAGGTGCATTAGCATACAGTTTATAGACGTTCCAGATGTACCCTACTTGCGTTATTTTTCTGCAACTTCAAATAGATCAATTGGACCTGAAATAATCAAAAGGCAATCACCGTGGTTCACTGTACACACAAATATCAATCCAACTTCATACATGGATGTTTTTGATCGCTGACCCACTTTTGAATATAGATAAATTATAGAGTCTGACTCATTTTTCCAGGAAGCCTTTACTGCACCATTTTTCCTTGTTAGAGAGGATGAGGATTCCCTAGTCTGGTCCTCCAGGGTCAAACCCCAGCTGAAGTCTGTTGTTGTTAGGTGCTGTCAAGTGGGGTCTGACTCAGTGACCCTATGTCCAACAGAACAAAACACTCCCCAACACTTTGCCATGCCCAGTGCTATTATCAGTGCTTCTCTACTATTCATAGGGTTCTCAGTGACTGATTGTTTCAGGATTCTTCTCTGTAGTGGGCTGCCAGGTCCTTTTTGCACAGTTGGAATCTAGGGAAGTAGTAACCTGGGTAGACTGTGCTTGTCACAGCAATGTCAGGCAGAGACTACAGAGCACAAAACGGTGCTGCTGAACAAATTGACTTAGCTAAGAGGCTGAATGAAACTGACTCACTCATGATCCATTAGGCAACTGGCTGGAATCCAGCAGGCTAGAAAATAGCTCTACAGAATAAATCATTGTGTCTGTTGCCAGTGGCCAACTGTGCTAAATTCTCATAGTGTATGTATGTAAACAGGTAGTTTTGACCCTGTCCTGAGAACACTTAAAAAAAACTAATTGTATTTGGGATATGCTTAAGGTCATTATGCATATTAGAACTGGACTTTGGAGAACAATTAAGTTATAGAAACAAAGCAGGAAGAATAGCAAACATACCTCATAGGTTTATTTCTTTGCTCTAGACAAGAACATTTCCATGCTTATAGTGGATACTCCATAAAGCATGGTATGAAGATTACGATGATACAATAAAGTCAATATCATTTTTGCTTTAGGGAAAACATGATGGCTATAATTTCCTTTTAATTATCAGGACAGAAAGAAGCCAAAGCATCAATATAAAAGGCTAAAGGATGATGTCAGTAAAATATCTCTGTAACACTAAATTTGAATGGAACTCCCTAATTAGCAAGAAAAACTAGAAATTCTACAAATTAATCACACCAACAATACCCACAATGTCTTTGCTATTATTCCTTTACGCAACTTTTGCAAGATCTTATGATTTTCAAAGCTATCTTTTTCCTAAAGTTTTAATTCATTGAACAATAGTATACAAACACTTTTTGTTTTTTTATTTTTCAGTATTCTGGGTTTGAATCCAGGGCCTGATGCATGCTGGGCAAGTGCTGAGCTGCAGCTCTAGCCACTTTTTTATTTTTTATATTGAGACAGGGTCGCACGAAGTTGCACAGGCTGCCTCACACCTTGAACTCACCATCCACCTGCCTCCACCTCCCAAGTCACTAGGGTTATAGGCATGCCTCAAAGCACCCAGCTCAAGAAATGCTTTTTAAGAAGGGTTCAACATATAGCAATAAATACAATAAATATATTTATCCATTCACTATTATATAGAATATTTGGTGGTGGAAATTATAATTCTTTTCCTCAGAGCACTGTCAGATTTTGTTTTTCTTTTTTAAGAGTGCTTACTAGGATTTGGAGAACTGACGCCCTGGGAAAATAGTTATGTTTGGGGGATATCATCAATAGGAGAAAGGAACCACTAGCATAAGTGCAGAGTCAGGAACAGAATTTGCATCTCATCTTTTTCCTTCATTAAAATGAGACTTACAGGCTGTCCTTTTTCTTTGTTTGTTTTAAGAATAGAGAAGCTTATATTTGACAAATAATAGGGGGGAGAGAGACAGAGAAAGAGTGAGAGACAGGAAAAAGAAGAAGGAGGAGGAGGAGGAAAAAGAGCAGAAGGAGAAGGGAGGGAAGGAGGAAGGGGACTAGGGAGAGAGGTAAAATCACAACAAAATCCCTAGGTTTTCATGTGACTTTCAGAAGGCTATCCCTCAGACAGTAATTGAGATACAGTGTCTGCAGCAATGGGCTTAAAAATAAATAAGATTGTTTGCCTGGCACAGAATCTGCAAGTGTTTCAATCTGCTGTACATAGGGTCGCTATGAGTCGGACTCGACGGCACCTAACAACAACAATGAGTATAAAATAAAATCATCTTAAATTCTTAATTTTCTCTTTTGTGATCTCCACCCCATTAAATAAAGGGCCATTCTGCTCAAGGTTACTAGTGGTATTTCAAAGAAAACAAAGATCATCGCATCTACTTGGCTGGTCTGCCAGAAGTAGGTCAGACTCTGTCACACATGGCTGGGAGAGTTGAGGAATCATTACAGCTGCCGCAAAGGCTATGATAGAGGTCAAGTGTAATAAGAGGCCAGTGGAATTAGAAGTTCTTGGGGCCCTATAATTACCTTTGCAGGAGGAAATATGATTTTATTTTATTTTTTTCAGTACTGGGGGTTGAACCCAGGGCCTCACGTTTGCATGTTTTGCAGGTGCTGTACCACTGAGCTGCACCCCCAGCCCATTTTTTAAAAGTTTATGAGACAGAATACTACTAAAATTAGACAGACCTCCTCTGGTCTCAAACTTGTGATCCTCCTGCCTCTGCCTCCCAATTCACAGGGATTACAGGCATGCGCCAGTGCACCTGACTCAATTTTATTGCTTTAAGTACAAAACAATGGGACTTCATTTGAAGAAAAGGAGTTGGCTGCATTTAAAGTTGAACTGGAGAAGCACTGTGTTTAACCAAGCCTGCAGGAGCTAGCTTTACTGCAGAGTGACTCACCCCAGGTAACACTGAGCCTAGGATCTCCAGGTTGAGGGTGTACCGAAGTTCAGCTCAGGAAGGCTGTGGACTTCCCAAGCACTTTTCCTAAGATAGACCTGGAGTCCCAGGTAGTCTCCAGAACCAAATCAGTTTCCTCTCAGTTCCTCTCTCCAGGTCAGCCAGCTACATGACTCGGGCTACTCAGACTAGAACAGGAGGCAACACAGTGTCAGCAGCACCAGGAGGCAGGACTGAGGCTGAAGGCTGGAGGAACACTGCTATGACATGTATGTGCTCTGCTTCACACCGCCAGGGCTTCCCACTCAGGATTAGCTATGAAAACCATGCGAACCAGTTCAGAGGACAATGAGATGAAAATACAGATGTGACTTTATAATATTGTGACTTTGTTAGTAGGTAAGTAAGCCACAAGAGAGAGAAGGACCCAGCAACCCACTCCCAAAAATCAATCTGCCATTGAAAACCCTATGAACAGCAGAGAAGCACTGACAATAGTGTTTTGCCTGTTGTACACAGGGTCGCTATGAGTCAGATACCATCAACTCGATGGCACCTAACAACAACAACAAGCCACAAGAGGTTCTGCTACATGAGAATATGAGAATATAATC
This sequence comes from Pedetes capensis, assembly GCA_007922755.1. NCBI lineage: Eukaryota > Metazoa > Chordata > Mammalia > Rodentia > Pedetidae > Pedetes > Pedetes capensis. The sequence goes on from VMDO01011296.1 coordinate 54,366, forward strand.
ATTACACACACACACACACACACACCCCTGCAGGTATCTCTGCTCACTACAAAAATACAAAGAGCAAATTTTGTCAAGAGAAAACCACCACCAAAAGAGCAGCTTTTTAATAGCTGCGTTAGTCCAACTTTAGTTCTAGAACCAATTTGTCCAATTTGTATCACCTGAAAATATTAGGAAAGAAAGGCAATTTTTAGTCCTGTCACATGTATGAAGAATAACACCTCACCCCAAACCCTTCCTTTTCAGTTGTTTCTCTTAGTGCTATCCATAATCCTCATTTTATCTTCAACCTGCTGAATACCCAAGTCCACATTACAAAAGTAGATATCATGACCATCTATGAAGCAAAAGATCTTATCACAAACATTTTTTTCAAATTCTACTATTTGATCACAGCAAACCCAACTCTACAAATAATAGGCTTGCTTTTTCTTGGACAGCTATGCAGTTGGCTATATGGTTGCTTTTTAGTCCTATCAGTTTCTTTGGGTATTCAAGATACTATCTTGCTTTTCTTGGCTACAGCTTTCCCTCTTGGAAAACATCTGGGCCACAAGGCACATGTTGTGTTTGAGATTAGGGTGTGAGGACCCTAGGAGGCCGAATAAGGCCTAGAAAATGCAAGAACAACCATGATGCAAACTAATTCAACATTTCAAATGCCTAATAGATGAACCAGCAGCAAGCTGGGGTTCCAAGAGAACAATAAAGACAGGAACAGGAATTCACAAAGATCCAAACTGATCTCACAGTGGAGAGAATATTTATGTTTTCTTTACTAATTAACAACCTACAGTAGCAATGCTCACTTAAATAATTGTTCAAAAGCTGTCACTATTATCACACAGAGTCCAAATGAGGTGTGGACAAAGATTTTCTGAGAGTATTATGGGGAGTGGAGCTCCTTGCAAACCTGTACTTGATGTTCATCATTCAGTGCATGTTAACTGTGCACATACTGTAAAAGAGGTTTTGCAGACAGATGAAGATCAAAATAATAAATGGTACTGATGACATGATAATAGGATGTTTGTTTTAGTTTACAGTCTGCTAAGAAAAACAAGGTAAATCCAAAAATAACCATCAGGAAAAAACTGATAAACCCTTTTAGCTGGGAATAAAGGATGTATGATTGTTCCATGCTTTGAATGAGGGATATATTGTCAAATTATGGAAACTGGTTATGGGGCAAAGTGTCCCAGGTGGGGTGAGGGGCCCAGGTAGGGAAGCCATAGGGAATGTCACAGTTCTAATACACTGAAGCACTGTCTGTCTATGAGCTATAAATTTTCTTGGTATTTTAGGCACTTAATTCTTTTTCTCTTAACATAAAAACATTGGTAGCATTAGGCTTTATTTGTCACCTCATGGTTTTCTTTCCTATATTACCAGCAAACTAATCACTATTTCTTTGAAAGAACTAGTGAGAATGTTAAGGAAGCCCATTTCTTTTCTCCTACTGCAGCTATGTAGCCATCCTGAGTCAGTCTTGCCCACCCACAGGCCAGTGCTGGGTGCATGCCTACCCATGCTCAACCTAGTGGACAGCAGAAGCAAGTGATGAGCTCAGGAACGGTGTTTCGAGAAAGGGCACCTGCCATGTGCCATACACTGTCAAAATGCTTCACACTCAAAAGCATGTGAACTTTACAACTCCATGATGTAAATGCTATTTTTGACCCCACTTTGTGGATAAGGAAACTAAGGCCTCGAAACATTAAATAAAGTGTCCAGGGTCACATAACTAAGAAAGGAGGAGAAAGAATCAAACCTACACAGTTTATAGTCAGAATGTGCTTTTAAACACTTCACCTCATTGTCTCAGATGAGTGAGTAGGGGATATGGGTGGGAGCAAACATGTAAAAACACCATTTCTCAAAGCAAAGACTGTTGTTGTTATTAGGTGCCATCAAGTAGGTGTCTGACTCATGGTGACCTTACACACAATAGGTGAATCACTGCTAAATTCTTCATAATCTAACTCCCAAATGAGTGCCAGATCCAGGAGTCTTTGGGATTGTTAATACTTCTTTTAAAAATCCTGATCTACATAACAATTTATCAACCACATTCAGCATTCCATTCTATATTAATAGACTGGAGAAAATAATAGAGATCAATAGCAAAGAGGAGGTGACAAGCCACGATGATTTAGTAAATGATCAGAATGTACTATTTTTAAATAAAGTCTTTCATTCACACCTTTTGATAATAAATATCTAGTGTAGCTATCACTGTTGTAAAGAGGTCTTGTTTGTACTCATTTGCACACCTGGACTGCAGACTGACCACAGTGTGGGTATCTTCAGTTTAGGCATGTGCTCCGACTTTCACAAGCAAAGCTTGTGGTTTGGACCTCATGGTGTTCTCATGATCTTCATGTAAGAAGCAACAAGAGTTCCTCGTGGATTCTGACAGTCTCCCCGGTAATCAGAGCTGAGTCTCTGCCTGCAAGGATCACGGCCTTCGCTAATGGTTGAGAGCTTCTTTGTTTCCACTGGTAATGGATCATCCATCTAGCATGACAACTTCCTTAATAGCTCTTACTCCTCGCAATGTGTGCAGGTCCTTGCTTAGCTTTGCCAACCCCATATGTGGTTTCTAGTAATTCCTTTGTTCTTTTTCCTTCTGGAATAACTTGAAATGACTTCAGATGAAATTGCTCTATTATATCTCCTTCCATTGAACATACTGACATTAGCAGCCAGTCAGTAATCCATCCATCCACCAACCCATCCATTCATCCAACCATCATCATTTATCTGCACACTTTCTTCCTCAAATATCCCAACAAAAATTCTCACAGAGGACACAACCACCTTGCTTCATCCTTTATTGAAGTATTGGTAATGATATGTATATCTATCTATCTATCTATAACTTATATAATATATACCTGCAGCTGTAGCACTGTGGCGTCTGATCACATCAGATCTCAGAAGCTAAGCCGAGTCAAGTCTGGTTAGTACTTGGATGGGAGACCATTTGGAAACACCAGATACTTTAGGCTTGGGAGAAGGACCAGGCAACCCACTCCCTAAGGACAATCAGCCACTGAAAACCCTATGAATAGAAGAGCAGCACTGACAACAGTGTTTCGCCTATTGTACGTAGAGTCGCTATGAGTCGGATACCGACTTGACGGCACCTAAAAACAACATATAAATTTATATATATAATATCATATATTGTTTGCTTATTCATTTTGTTGCTGGATATTGAACTCATGGCTTTCCACATGCTAAGCACATGCTCTACTCATGAGCCATACTCCCAGCTCCAATAATATATTTTTGTTGTTGTCATTGTTAGGTGCTGTCGAGTTGGGTCTGACTCAGAGAGATTCTATGTACAACAGATGAAATACTGCCTGACATCATGCCATGCCTGGCACTATATTAATGCTTCTCTGCTATTCATAGGGTTTTCAATGGCTAATTGTTTTTTGGGAGTGGGTAATCAGGTCCTTCTAAGCCTACAGCATCTGGTGTTCGCAGGTGGTCTACCATCCAAGTACTAACTGCAGGGAGCCAAGACCATAAGTAACTTTTTACAAGATGTTCTTGTTGTTGTTAGGTGCCGTCGAGTCAGTATCCAACTCATAGCGACCCTCTGTACAACAGGGGAAACACTATTGTCAGTGCTTCTCTGCCCTTCATAGGGTTTTCAATGGCAGATTGATTTTTGGGAGGGGGTTGCCAGGTCCTTCTCCCAAGCCTACAGCTTCTGGTGTTCCCAGGCGGTCTCCCATCCAGGTACTAACCAGGCCCGACCCTGCTTAGCTTCCGAGATCTGATGGGATCAGATGCCACAGGGCTACAGCTGCAGGCTTTTACAAGATACCCTGATGAAAAGGTGCAGGGTGTGGTGAAAATAGCAGATGTTGAGCCACAGGGCATTGTGACCTTTGAATTGAAATTGCCATCTGAAAGTGGTTGTCAGGGTTACAGGAAGAACTGAAGAATCCCCTGGCCCTTGTGACATTTTTGCCCCTCCCCTTCCCCTTGGCTCTATAATCAACACCTCTGGAAGCAGCAGTCAAGAAATCAAAAGACACTATACGTGGTCTTTTGTGGTTCCATATGAATTTTTGGATCATTTTTCTATTTCTGTGAAGTCAGTCAGTGGAATTTTAATGGGTATTGCATTAAATCTATGGATTGCTTTTGGTAGGATAGCCATTTTTACAATATTAAAAGACGCATTGCTCTAGGAAAAGCTGTGGCAAAAGATCTCTTTAGAGTATTGAAAAGCAAAGATGTCACATTGAAGACGAAGGTGCGTCTGACTCATGCCATGGTATTCTCAGTGGCATCATATGGTTGTGAAAGCTGGACATTGAACAAGAGAGACAGAAAAAGG